>JAODAL010016828.1:0-79501 GCA_025379985.1 Phyllomedusa bahiana
CCCCCCACATCCTGGCTGATTTGTGTGGATTTTCTTTTTGTGGGGGGGCCCCTTTAAAGACTGATTTAACTTGCGGGGGCCTCTGCTGCCTTGTGTGAAGTTATCTGTGCTGGGATATGACGGGGCCCTTGAGGGGAAAGCTATCCCCTAATGCTTGGCTTTCCCCCTTGCAGGTAAAGTGACGCAGAAACCACTGGGGGAAAGGCTGATGAACTTTTCCACTGTTGCGGGAAAAATTTTCCCATCCCTCGCTTGGTCTGGCCCCCTGGAACTCCCCCGGGTTCCCTGGGGGGCCCTCACTCTTCGGGGGTTTCCCCTCTGTTTTTACTTCATTTTTTCCGCTAAAAATCCCATGGGCCACCAAAATTTTTCCCACACGCACTGTGTAGGGTTTGCAGCGTGGGGTAAAAGGTTTTTTGGGGTTTGAGGGAAAGGGGGGGGGTTTTGCAGTGAGTTGGGCCCCTTGTTATTATTCTTTCACAGCACACATCAAAAGGTAAAGTTCCATGTGGGGGCATTTTAAACAGGCTTTATTCAAGTCCTTCTCCAACAGAAATTTCAGTAAACATCAAGATAAAGCAATGAAAAATGGTCTGGTTCACCTTTTAAAATGTAACAGGGGGGTAATGAGCTCCGTTACCGGGGGTTCCCCCAGCATATCCTGTCACCCCTGAGTTTAAATTGTGGTGCTTCTTCTTGTCTGGGGGAAAATGGCTGCAGCCTAACACAGGATTTGTCTTTTGTCTTCACTTCTTCTGTTTTCATTGTTCTAGGACCTAACTACCCAGAATCCATCCTCCAATAGTGTTCCGAATTTCTGTCTCCCCCCTTTTTTAGCTGTACAACACTGGGTTGATGTTCTAGTTTGTGCTGTTCAAAACCATGGGTGCTGGTACTTTTGGCCCCCTCTAATGGCCAAAAGGAAAGTAACTAATTTACAATTTAAGAACAGTGAAGTGGTTTCCCGGGTCACAATATTACGGAGTGTACCCGGGGGCTGCTTTTTCCCTCTTTTTTGGCGCATAGAGTCAGTTGTAGATTTGGGTTTTTATAATATTTGATAGAAAAATTACCCCTGTAGTCAGTGGTCAAAGGCCGTCATTTAATCCAAAAATTTTTAATTTCTATTTCATCAGTGGTTCATTTTGGTGTAATCGTGCATTTAAAAACTATAAATCCTAGCCCCTATGGGAGTTGTAATTGGGCTAAAGGAAAAAACACTATTGATTTTGTGTTGGGTTTTCCCCCAGACCGCATTTCACAGTTTTTGTAGAAAACAATTTTTTTTCTACCCTATTTGGCTGTTGGAAAATTGGGGGGTTTAACAATAGCGTGTTTTGCCGTCTTTCAATAAGAGACTGTAAAAATTGTTCCATCCCTTCTAATTTTTAAATTTTTCTGAACATGGAGCAAACTGCAGGTGGTAAGCGAGAAAGAGGGTTTTGGAATGGAGGTGAGGTTGAGAAAAGGTGCTCCTTCCAGTGTGCGAAAAAACGAAGGCCAGGGATGTCGTTGCAGGACCGTCACGCCTGTCATCGCTGGGTCGGGGCCCGGGAAAATTCAGTAAAAAAAAAAAAAAAAAAAAACAGTATCGCTGTAAGGATTGGTAGTGGATCCGCTGGACCACGAAAGCGATGGAGTAAGCCACCCCCAGGGAAAGGAATTAATTTCCCCCCCGGTTTTCCCCAGAGCCCCCCGAAAAGGGGATGGATTGTGCGGGTGAGGTCCCAGGTCTTTTACCCCCGCGTGACTTGCTTGCGGCGGAGCCGAGGTGCAGCGAGGTACAAAAACGAAATCAAGAATCGTGTGGTGAGCGGGGCAGTTGGTCGGGCAGGGCCCAATGGTTGTGGTTGGGAAGGGGGTAAGGTAGGGAGGGGGCAGGGGTTTCGGAGTCGAGAAAGTGAAAGGTCGGGAAACCGGCAAGGCAATATACTTGGGAAACGTTTTCACAAAGGCAAGGGCAAAAAAAGATCAGCGGGGAAGTGAGTGGGCCCAAAATTTAAATGAGACAGGCCCGGCAATTACCCCAATTTCCCGGCACACTGTCCCTTTAAATCTACTAAAAACAGGCGCGCTAGGGGTCGCGCATGCGCATTCCGGCCAGCAGGGGAGGGGGGCCCGGGAAAGGGGGCCGGGTCGGTGGGAGACGGGAGGATGCGCCCACGGCGACAGTGGGACCCGCGGGGACCCGTCCCCGCCGGGGCCCTGCTCGGGGGACACGGGTGCGTCGCGGCCCGGGGAAACCGGCGGGCGCAACCCCTTTTAAGTACCCCCCCCCCCTTAGAACCCCCCTCCCTTAGGATGCAAAACCTGAGGAGGAGTCACGTTTCGGATTTTGTTTCTGGTCCAGGACCTCCTGGGTCCAAAAGCCCTTCCCAATCTACGAGGAAAGAAGCGTTCCTCTCCCGTTTATCTCCAAGATGTCCTTTCCTCAAAGTGTAGCGGACTTGGTTTATGGGGAAGGTGTTAATTTGTGAGAAAAAGGGTTGGCCAGGGCTTAAGGAGGGAGACTGGAATGCTTTTTGGGACCCGGAGAATGGAGGCAAGGGGGAGCTTGTAGTCCCCGGGTTCAACTGCCGAAGAAGCTTGAAGGGTCGGGAAGCGAGGGCCCCAATTTAAGACTCGGAACCTTCAGGCGAAGTCCCTCAAGGAGAGCCAAAAAATTGTCCCCTGGGAGGAATGTTGGGGGCAGGTCTTCTCCTCTTGTCAGCCTGAGTCTTAAGGGAGGGGCCCCGAAGGGGGGAACGTCGGTCTTCCCAGAGGGCCTTGAAATCCAAAACTTGGTCGTTGACGGGGCACATCGAATCAGTGGGCGGGGGAAAGGGGGGGCGGGGGTTTTGGGGGTGGGGGGCCTAGATAAAAGATGGAGAGGACGCGGCTGCCTCGAGAGCGATGGTTGTAAGGAATTCGGCCCAAGGGGCAGCTGGGCCCGTTGCCCTGACGTCAGAACAAAGTGACAGGTTTTCCCCCCCAAAAATCTGGTTCACCCGCCCCCCCTCCCCATTGGTTTGGGGTGTTATGCTGACGAAAAATCCAGCTTGATTTGAGAGGGAGAAAGTGCACCCCCAAATGGGGGAAAAAAATTGAACACGCGGTCGGAGACAATGTGTGAAGGAAACCCCATTAAGTCGGAAAACATGTGGGAAAGAAATGATTAGCAAATTTGTGGAGCAGGGCGGGCCCAGGGGAGGCACGAAGCGGGACTCTTGAGAACGGTTAAAACCCCCCAGATGACCAAAATTCCAGGGGGAGTGGGAAGGTCGTGATGAAAACCCAGGGCTATGTGGCCCAAAGGGGATTTTGGGCCGGGCAGTGGATGCAAGAGCCTGCAGGCCTGTGACGTGGGACCTTTTTCCCGAGCAAAATGTGATACAGGCGGCGTGAATTTGACATCCTGTCCCAAATGTGGCACGTGAGATAAAAGGTGGATTCCCGTGCTGGAAAATTTGCCCAGCCAAGAGAGGCTATCCCCCCACCCCAAACCTTCTTCTGGTGCGGCGGCACGAAAGTCTTGCCAGTGGGACGTTCGGAGATCTGCGGGAGCGCGTGAACCCAACCCTTTGGGGAATGATGTGTTGGACAGGGTTTTTCAGAAAACCCCCGAGGCACGGAAGGGGGGCGTAGCCTTGATTTTTTTCTCGCAGGCAAAATGTATGGGGAAAGTCGAAAGTGAAAAAAAGGAGACTTTCGAGTTTTGGGGGATTCAAGCGCTGGGTTTAAAGGGTTCGTAAATTCTTATGGTGTAAAGATGTTTTTTAGGAGGGGCGAGCCCCCCCCGCAGATGTCCCCACCCCTCGGGCTAACTTGATGGCCGAGTTCCCGGCCCCCAATGGATAGTTCCGCTCCCGGCGAAAAGGTCTTAGAGAAAAAAACCCAAGTGAGAATCTTGCCTTGGGCCTTTCTGTGTGAGGACCCCCCCTCCCCCCACAGAAAAGCATCCCCCCCCAAGGGAAAAACGGTTCTCGGAATCAGCGGCCCAAGAAGGTGCAGTGGAGAAGGCAGTTTTTAGATCAAAAACCTTCTCAGCTTGGAGGCCAGCATTCGGGTTGGTTCTTCTAGGAGGGCCAAGTTGGAGCCCCAAAGTGGAGAAGGGGGGAATAAATTGACGGTAATAATTCGCGAACCCCGGGAAAGGCGGATGGCCGAAGACCGACAGGCGAGGCCATTGTAGCACCGCAGAGAGTTTAGCTGGTCCTCTCCCGCCCTTTGGGTGAGACGAATACCCGAGGAAAGGGTAGGCTGGTCTGATGGGAATAAATTTCTCAGCTTTGGGGTACAGGATTGCTGCGAGACGTCGCAGAAACCCGGCGCACCTGGTTTCGGGGGGCGTTTTGAAGATAGGGGAGAAAATTAGGGTTCATCCAAGTACATATAATGAGGTGTAAAGGATCCGGAAAACATCGTTAAAAATTTTTTTTGAAAACCTGAGGAGGTTGCGAGCCCAAAGGGATACGAGATTTGAAAGTCCATCTCGGGTTTAAAAACCCCTCTTCCACTGTCCCTCCCGAATTTGATGAGGTTATGGGCACCTCGCAGATCCAATTTGAAAACACTTTGCCCCCCTTTGGGGTCGAAAAGTTCTGCGATTGCGGGAAGGGGTAGGGTTTTTTTCGGGACTTTATTTAGTCCCGGTAGTCTATAACCCCGGCGGAGGGAACCTCCTTTTCTGTACGAAGAAAAAAAACCCGGGGTCCGGTGGGGGGAGGCTTACGGAAAAACCCCTTTTTGCAAATTTTTGTTGTAGGCCCACTTTGGGTGGTTCCCATACGGACAGGGGAGACCCCTTCCCGGGGGGATGGGTTTTGGAAGGGGGAAAGGGGCAGTCGTAAAGGCGATGTGGTGGGAGCGTACGGCCCTTTCGGAGGGAAAAGCCCCAAAATCCTGGTACTCAGCCGGTAGGCCTGGCGGGTGACAAGGGTGCAGAGAATGGTAGGCACGGGGGGTGGCCCTCCAAACGAGGTTCTGGCATTTGGTCCCCAACGCAGGACCTCATGTCTTCCAATCCAGCGTAGGGGCGTTCGTTGCGCAGGGAAGCCCAAGAGGTCGCCGGGAAAACAAGGGAAGAACGTGGAACCTATCTTCTCCTTATGTGAGCCCCCACCCCGGAGGTCATGGGGGTTTTATGGATGGGTCCGTGAGGGCTCCCCCTAACGAAGAAATCAGCAAAGGTTTCTCAGGCGGATAAGGCCGCTTTGGGGGGCCGGGGGTTCCAAAAAAGGGATGGATAAAATTCCCGGGGACCCCCGTCCCGGAGGCGAGTCGGACGAAGAAAACAGGGTCAGCATACCCCCAAAATGGCATCATCAAACGTGGGGAAAGAAATGCACCAGGGGCCCCCTCTCCCCGGCACCAAGGGGGAGAGGTTTCCGGATGCTGAGGACGAAGGGGGCAGCTTTGCGGAAGTGGTTGGGTGGGCAAAATAGGGACAAAGCTTTCTGCAGATGGGGTTCGCTCTGCTCCCCTTTTGGGCCCCGCCCCTTGCAAGGTTCCCCCCCTTGGGGGTTGAGGAGGTGGAATTTGGGGAGCTGGAAAAAGGAGCCAGGTGAAAAAAACGATGAGGGCGAGCAGCCTTCTTTTTGGCGAAAACTTTCCCGCTTCAGTGAACCTTTTAAACGATGCGGTGGCAAGGTGTTAATTTTATTAGGGGGACGGGAGGTTCTTGCTGCCAAAGTTCCTTTACCCGGGGGACGACCCCTTTTTGAAGGTGGCGCAGAGGGCGGTGTTCCCTGCGGCTCGAAGCCATGGACGGAATTGAAAAACCGGTTCTCCCACGGGATCGCCCTGACGAAGGTCAAAAAGGGGGGTCCCCCAGAGAGGAAGCAGCGCAGTCCTCGAAAAAAGGGGGGATTCCCAGGAAGGTCTGTAGGCCCCGTCAAAGGGTGTTCCCCGTCCCCGAGGGGGGGTTGCCCAAACCAGGACCTTCCGGAAAGTAGGTCAAAGAAAGGGGACCCTTGACCTCTCCGAGGAAAATGGTCCGCCCTCAGCTCCAGTCTAGGTTTTGGTAAAGAAACCCGGGAGAGTTGGGTCCCCGGCAAAGCTTGGGGGGTAGAGGGAGCGAGGCTTTGGGTCCACGGTGGCCCAAAAGGAAAGCAGATGTAGACGGAGCCCCAAAGGGGGGGCGGGGGGACTGTGCTGGGGAAGGAGCTGACGTTTTGGCGGACAGGGGGCCAATGCTGTCCCTGTTGTGCGATTTTTTGCGATTGCTGGGGACAATCGTGTTTATCCGCGATGTTGGGGGGAGGCCCTTTTGGGGGGACCATGGCTGGTCTTTCTGTAACGGACTTGGTAGTGGATCCGCGGGGCCCCCGCAAGCGATTTGGAGAAGCAAAGCCAGGGAAGGAATCTAAGTAGCCCCCGGTTTTACCAGAGCCGCCCCAAAAACGGGATGGATTGCTGCTGCGTGGGTAAGGTCGTACCCCCCACTGACTTTCTTGCGGCGGCAGCCGAGGTGCAGCGAGGGACAAAAACGTAATCCCGAATGTAGTGGTGAGCAGGGGCGTATGGTCAGGGCGGGGCAATGGTTCGTGGTCGTGGAAAGGCGGTAAAGGGCAGGGAGGGGCAGGGTTCGGGTCGAGAAAGTGCCAAGGGTTTGGGAAGGCAAAGGAACTTATAAACAGGAACGCTTTCACAAAGGACAGGGCAAAAAAAATCCAGCGGGGAAGTGACATGGGTCCAAAAAATTAAAAAAGAAGCCGGCAATTTTGCCAATTACCCGGACACTGTCCCCTTTTTTTAAACTACATGAACGAGCGCGCGCTAGGGGGGGATGCGCATTCCGGCCCGAGGGGGCGGGACGAAGGGGGGCGCGGTAGGTGAGGAGACGGGACGGAAAGCGCCCGGGCGACGTAGGACCGCGGCGGCACCCGTCCCCCCGGGGCCTGCCTGGGGGCAGGGTGCGACCCCGGTCCGGGGGACGGACCCCGGCGAAACCGTTCAATCGCCAATCTGTTCTTAGTGGTTTAAAGAAATGATGTGTGGTCCAGGAAGGGGTTGTCAATGTCCCCTTAATAAAATGGTGGTTCAAAGATCCTTTTTCGGACTTTTTAAATTGTGGGTCAGAAGGTTTTAAGGGTCATGCTGCGGTAAGGGGCAGGTATAGTCAATGTCCAAATTAACTAAAACGGTGGTTCAAAGCCTTTTTTAGGACTTTTTTTATCTTGGGTCATGAGGTTTAGGGTTGTGCTGTGGTACGGACAGGGATGTGAATAGTTGTGACTTTTTTTTGTGACGTTGTTGTAATTTTCTTGCCTGTTTAGCAGTATCCCGTTTCCCGTTGGGATGTTAACCCTTAAGGAACACCTTAAAAGTAGTTAAAGCCCCAACTTTTTTTCGTTTTTTCCCCCTTGCTTTTCAAAATTGTAAATTTTTTATTTTTTCAATGAGCAGTTTATGGGCCCCGTTTTTTTTTTCGGAGAAGTTTTGTTTATGTTTGGAAAAGAAAAAATTGCATTCTGAAAACAAGCAATAAAAAGGGTTAAACAGCTCATGTTCCCCGGGTGGCCACATAAAACGTTCCCCCTGAGCTTGGTTTGTGTGTGCATCCCACTTTGAAATTTAAATAGGGGCCCTAAGTCCCGAAAAAACTCCAAAGCAGGAAAAAACGAGCAGTAAGCGTAAAAAAAATCAACGTAGAAGCAGGGGCTTGTTTAAAAAGCAAAATTTTTACTTTTTATTTCATTATCCTATGAGTAAGGGTCATGTGACCAAAAGCGTCAACAAAAAATTGGTGCATTAGCCCCCAAAGCTGTGGTTTTCGTTTGTCTGCTGTTTGGATACAATTTTAAAAGAGGATGAAATAAAAAGTAGCAAAATTGCTTTTTAAACAAGCCCGGTCTGCTTCTACGTTGATTTCTACGCTTACTGCTCGTCTTTCCTGCATTGGGAGCTGGTTTCTGGACTTACGTTGCTAAATAGATTAAATTCGCTTATAAATAATTGCAGAATTTTTTTATTTTTTGTTTTATTTTTTTATTTTTTTTTTACATTTTTTACACCATTCACATTTCACACTTAATATCATGTTACATTAATTCTACAGTTTATTACGGTCATGTGGATACCTAATATGTGTAGGGTTTTTTTTGTGTGTATTATATGCAAAATTATTTTTTATTAAATATTTATTTTTATTTTATTTTTTTTATAATTTTTTTACACTTTTTCTGGGTTTTTTTACTTTTTTTTTAAAATCCCCTGAAGGGAGAACTATTTTACAATTTTTTTATTTTTTTTACACTTAGTAAAGTATTAGCATATTCATATATGCTAATATATTCTAATCTGTGACACAGGCAGTGTTCTGGGCGACATGTATGAACGGGCTTGTCGCCTGTTTTCTGGCGGAACCTGCGCCTCACCGTCCCGAATCCGCTGTCGGACGCAGGGATGCGGTGTTAGGCGCAGCGTTCGCCACTTTCAGATGCGCCCCGCATGAAGGGGCGTGCAATGGGCACGGGGTGGGCGCGGTGTGGGCGTTCCGGGGCGGGATGCGGTGCGCTCGAAAACTCCGAGGCATGTACGATCGCGAGTCGGCAAAGTGCGGCGCATTGCAGCGCTCGACAGCTCCGACAGGCAGACCTGGTTGATTCTGGTCTAAATGATACGGCAGAGGCGAAGTGAAGCGAGAACGGAACATGAGAGGAAACATGGAAGATAGCAAGAGAAATCTCGGCTCTCAGCTCCGTGCGGCATGGAGTATGATTCCAAAAAATTGCCTTTTTAAGCCGTAAAACATTATCATAAAAAGAGCTCAAGCCTAATAAAAAACTAAAATAAAATAAAAATCACTTTCCAAAAATCTAGAACGGCGCTACATCAGGAATTAGGATATTGGAAATTGCCGGGAAATACAGTAATTCAAATTCTGTAAGCTATTCTCATTGGTCGGCAGAAGTCAGCCAATCAGAATAGGAGCGACAGTGACCCATTATAACCTATGGAGAAGTATTGACCAATCAAATTCAAAGGCGGGACAGTTCAAAATACAGTAAAAATGCAGAAAAGAGCTGATTGGTTGAACTAGCGGGGGCTTGGCTATCTCGGACAATCAGAATAGGAGCGACACGGAACTATTCTAACCTATGGAGAAATATTGACCAATCAAAATCAAAGGCGAGACAGTTCAAAATACAGTAAAAATGCAGAAAAGAGCTGATTGGTTGAACTAGCGGGGGCTTGGCTATCTCGGCCAATCAGAGCGCGAGCTACTTGTCCCATTGTAGTCAATGGACAGATCGGGGCAATGAAATCTCGGCTTTCAGCTCCGTGCGGCATGGAGTATGATTCAAAAAATCATTTTTATTAGGTGTAAAATATTATCTGAAAAAGAGCTGAAACCTTCTATAAACATAAATCAATCAAATCCCTAACAACGCGTTTGTCGCCGAGACCGGCGCTACATCAGGAATTGGGATATAGAGAATTGCCGGGAAATACCGTAATTCAAATTGTTTAAGCTCTTCTCATTGGTCGGCAGAAACCAACCAATCAGAATAGAAGCGACAGTGACCCTTTATAAGCTATGGAGAAGTATGGACCAATCAAATGAAAAGGCGGACAGTTCAAAATACAGTAAAAAAGCCAGAAAAGAGCTGATTGGTTGAGCCCAGGCGGCAGATATGAATCCACCAATCAGATTTAATACATCTATTTTGAATGGAGAAAGAAGGGCGCAATAGAAGGGCGCCCTAAAAGTTATTACTGTCTATAGGAAATATTCTAGGGCTGTGATTGGTTGAGGGAAGAGGGGCTTGTCCTGCTTAGCCAATCAGCGGCTGAGCTACCTTCTCATAGAGTTCTATGGGTAAAAGAAAGGCAGAGCGAGCTCTGTTTGTGATTGGCTAATTTAAAAGAGGCGCGGTTATTTGGACCAATGGGAGAGCGAGTGACGCTCTTATGGGTTTTCTAATGCAATCTGTAATAAAACTGTACATGGCTGAAATCAAATGATAAGACTCACGAAGTTGTGCCGATCTGTATATAAAATGAACAATAATATGGGGGTAACGAAAAAAAAAATATTAATTCAATAAATTCATTTTTATTTCTTTATTTTCGTTACACCCATACTGTTGAACCTTGGCTAACGAAAATAAAGAAAAAAAAATGAATTTATTGAATTCATTTTTTTTTTTGTTACCCACATATTATTGTTAATTTTATAAAAAGATCGGCACAACTTCTAATTAGGAGCACTATTTGTTAAGCACTATTCATTATGAGTGATCTTTTTATTCAGTATGGGGTATGACCTGTTTAGTACTATTTTTTATTTGTATTTATTTTTTGTAGGGGTGGGATTAATCATATTTTTCACAACAATTTTTCTGAAGCACCTGCAGTATTTGCAGGCACTGTGCAACATAGCAGGTACAGAATTGAAACATATGGGGCAGCAACAAGAACAGAATTGGAGGTTATCAGCATCCTATGCGATTTGAGTAGGTTGGGATATGGTAGGGAGGGTGCAGGAAGGAGTCAAAAATGCTTCATTAGTAATTTAAAGGAGTCTTTATGGCTGTTCAAGGCCAGATGGAAAAAAAACTGGGAGAACTACCATCAGAGAAGATGTCAGCCATGACTAAATGTAACTGCACTATAATCATTTATACGGTCTGCAGAGCGCCTGTGTACACTGGTATCTCCCAGTGTTTGGTCACTGTATGGTGCTTATACAATAGTTATACTTATACTCTTTCCTTGTTTCCTTGTGTGTGGATTGATTATGCCTGCCTTAGCACCGTGTCCAAAGTTTGTCTTACACAGGTTTGTCTTACTTTTTAATTGCTACTTATATATATATATATGGGTCTCTCTGCTAGTTTTTGATAGACCTCTACAGAAGTCGTATCTATGGCGCTACGCGTGGGGTTCTCTGGGCTTTCTGACATTGCTATCACATTATTTGGGATACTTTATATTGTGTTATTTATGTTTGTTTCTTTGTCATCCATCTAGATCGAGGTTCTATATGTTTTTTGTTCCTAGTATTGCACTATATCCATGGAGTATTTTTGTGTCTACACTGTTTGTGGCACTTCTTAATATTGTGCCTGCACTACTTGTGGCACTTTGTGCCATTGCTATTACACTATCTTTGACACTATATATCATACTCTGCCGGGATTAGGTCTGTTAGATTATTTCCTACAGACCTTGTGATTATTTGAGCTGTTTGCTTTTTAATTGTTTTTTTATCTTTTCAGGTGTTTTTTTTTCCCTAATAAGGATTCATGTTTATATGTCAGTTTATATGTCCTCTTTACTCTGGTCTGCCTCTGCTAATTGCTTTTTACACAGTGGCAGCACCCATTTAATGATTTATTGTGGTGCCCATCATTTTTCATATTTGTTGTGCTTTATACAGTGTTCAGCAACAGTTTGGTAGTAGTATTCAATCACTACGTAGCAGCACTGATAGCTGGTATGGTGTATGGGTATAAACTGGGACTTATATAATAATAAAAATTAAAAAAAAAATAAATTTTTGGGAAAGTAGAGACTTTAAGATAATGTATAAAACTTTTGGTAACAGGCCATTCTAAATAGCTTTAAAAGGGTTGTCTCATTACATGATTTGGCAGCCTTTTGTGCTGGTTGCCAAGCAGAGCTTGTGAAATGGAGGAGAGTGTTTCTCCTCCCAGCAGGGAGTATCTTCACTCTCTGCAGATACATCCCCACACGTGTGTACGGAGCATTCTGTGGAGCGGGGGGAAGGGAGGGGTTCTCACTGCCGAGCTAAGGCATGTGCACACAGCAAATGACAAAACGCCGTTCGAAGTACCATGGCATTTCAGTATTTGCCGTGTAGGAATCATTGATAGTGAAAAGCTAAGTGTAACTCGATAATGTATATCTACTTTTCTAGCTTTACCTACATACTTTGTAACTAAAATGGACATTTGACATTCAGGACTCTGGGAAAAATGGGTGATTTTTTTTTCTCGGTGCCTCCCTCACACAGTCAACTCTCATCTCTACAGATCTACAGAACAAAACTGTACGTTTTTATCTTTTGTTTTTTTGGGGCTGCACACTTCTCACAATATTTTAGAGGGACGCAATCGTCCACAAAGTTTTTTAAGGGAGGAAAGTATACTGTATTTCCTTGTTTGTGATTTATGTGGGACTTGCACCCAAGTCAAAAAAGGTTTTTTACAGGGGGGGGAGGGGCACCCGGGCCAAAAGTGTTTCAGGGGACTGCACAGTATAGCTGTGCTGTCTGTGTTTTACATGGAACTGCACATTTGTGTCACAAAAGTGATTTACGTGGGAATCCACAGTACAGATTTTTTTTATTCCCCCGGGGTACAAAAGTGATTTACTGGGGCTGCAGTCTAGGCACAAAACTGATGTCAGGGTCTGTCTCTATCTCTTTCCCCCCACAAACCGAACGAAAGTGTTTTCCCCACTCCCATTGCGTCCTCGCCGAAAAACCCCATACTGTGCGCGCTCCCCCCACGACTTGGGGGAACGCTCAACCCCCAACCATAACACAGTTGCTAGGTGTAACCCAAATTGGGCTTCAATCCTGTTGCTAAGCACATATTGATCAGCCAGTTCTCAAAACCCTTTCACTTTCTAATGGTAACCAAGGGTGGAGAGCTTACTTTTGGCTCCCTCAACTTTAAACATAAAAATTTTGAGTGAGACAAACCCCTTAAGGCAGTGTAAAGGGGCGAATGTATGCCCTGTTCTTCTGCAGGTTAATACAGGGCAGGTAACCCAAAACCACAAGTCTGGGCCCGGGCACCACTTTTCCTGGTCTGGCTGTTCTTCGCAGGGCAAATAAGGGGAGTGTAAGCCAATAACAAGTCTGCCCCGGAACCCCCCCTTACCCGGGCTGGCTGTTTTTTGCAGGGCTACAACAGGGCAGTGAGAGCCCCTACCACAAGTCGGCTCAGCCCAAACCCTTTACCCCGGGCTGGGGTTTTCTGCAGGTCATACTACAGGGGAGTGTAGAGCCCAAAACCCAAGTTGGGTCAGGGACCCCCTTTCCTGGTCTGGGGTTTTTCTCGGTCTACATACAGGGCAGTGTAGAGCCAATACCGCAAGTCTGGCTCAGCACCACCCCCTTATCCCTGTCTGGCTAATCTTCTGAGCAGATCATACGATACAAGGCTGCAGTGTAGATCCCAAGACCACTAGATCTGGCTCAGCACCCACCTTTACCCAGGTTCTGTTCTTCCTTCAGGTCGATACATACAGCATTGTAGAGCCAATACCAAAAGTCTGCTCAGTGCACCACCTGTACCCTGTCTGGCTGTTCTATCTGCAGGTCATACGATACAGGACAGTGTAGATGCCAATACCACAAGTCTGCTCAGGCAACACCTTTACCCTGGTCTGGCTGTTCTTCTCAGTCATACATACAGGTCAGTGTAGAGGCCAATATCCACATGTCTGCTCAGGCACCACATTACCCTGGTCTGGTGTTCTTCTGCAGATCATACATAAGGCAGGTAGAGCCAAATATCACAAGTCTGGCTCAGGCACCCACCTTTACCGTGGTCTGGCTGTTCTTCTGCAGGTCATACATACAGGGCAGTGTAGGACCAATACCACAAGTCTGGCTCAGGCACCACCTTTAAGGGTGCGTTCCCACGGCAGAGGACAAATACCGGTCGGTTTATTGTGACATAAAAACATGATTTAAGTGCTAATTATGATTAAAAAAGGCATATCCTGAAAATTGGAGAGAGGTCTATTAACCCCTTACCGACATTTGTCGTACTCATACGGCAATGTTGGGTAGGGGTTCCTGCAACATTGCCCGTATGAGTACGTCACGGCAATCTTGCGCGCATCACAAGCGAGCGCGCAAGATCGCGGCAATTAAACCAGCGGTATATTACCGCGGCATCATGCCGCATCCCCCACGCGCCGATGCGCTCCGGCCGCGTGGGATTAAACCCCCCGTCCGATGTCTGCGACATCGTGGTCGCGGACATCCGCGGCTGCGGCCGCAGGAGTGAGCACATCAGCCCCCTCGATCACGGCCGATAACGGCGCTGACGCCGTACTGATTCTCCTACCAGACAGCCCCGACGCTGAATGACAGCATCCTGGGTTGTCTGGAGACGTCACGATGCCCACCAATGCATTGTGGGCAGCGTACAGACTTAGCCATGGAGACCAGGATACAGCGATAAACAGTAATGCTATCTCCATTGCATGAATGATCTACGATCGTTCAGCAATTCCCCTCAGGGGAAGTGTAAAAAGTATGAAAAAGTTAAAAAAAATGTAAAAAAGTAAAACACAAACACAAAAAATAAAATAAAAACACGGTACACGCCCTTTTCCCTTTACAAGCGGCAATCGCCCTAAAAAAATACAAAAATAAATAAAGTACCCATATTGGATATCGCCGCGTGCGTAGCGACCCACCCATATTCTGTGGTCAGGTTAAATTAACGCGCCGACAGTTGAACCCGTAAAAATATGAAAACCTATTGGAAATAAACAGAGATTCAGCGGGAGGAGAAAGATTATTGCGTGTGTTTTTGGTTTCATGGGGGGTTCCCGCAGCAAGCAATAAATAGGATAAAAAGTAAATCAAACTCATACAACATCCAAAGTGATCCAATGAAAACGTCAATTCATCCCGCAAAAAGAAAAAAGTCCTTACAAACAGCTCTGTATAACGGAAAAATTAAAAAGTTCTGGCTATTAAAGATACGATCATAAATTATTGTTTTTTACAAATTAAAACACTTTTTATTCAAAAAAATCTGCTTTCAAATAAAAAACACATAAATTGGTATCCACCGTAATCATCTCACCACAGAGTATAACTAACTTGTCACGATACTGCACGGTAACGCTATAAAAATAAAATAAAAAACACTGTATGAATTGCTATATTTTCTTCACCCTACCTTCCAAAAAACATATTTAAAAGCGATCATAAAGTATTGACCGCCCCAAAAATATTACAATAAAAACGTCAACTCAATCCCGCAAAAAAAAACCTATAACATCTCCATAAACAAAAATAAAAAAGTTATGCTCTCAGACTGCGGTGATCAAAAAAACGTGTTATCCTTTTCAAATAAATGTTTTTTATTGTTAAAAGCATTAAAACATTAAACAAATATACATAGTGGTATCGCTGTAATCGTATCAACCTCGATAAAAAGCTAGCATGTCATTTATACCGCACAGTGACCGTTGTAAAAAATAAAAATTAAAAAACACTACAGATTGTCAGTTTTTGTACAAAATGCTTCCACAAAAACCTTAATAAAAGTGATCAAAGCATCATATGCCCCCGTAATGGAATCAATAAAAACATCAACTCATCTCGTAAAAAACAAGCCCACAAAGAAGCTCCATATGCAAAAAATTTAAGAAAGCTATGGCCGTCAGAATAGACAACATGACAAACGCAACTTTTATAAAACTCGCTTCTATTGATGTAAAAGTAATAAAACATAAAAAACTATATAAAATATTATCATTGTAATTGTTACCGACCGCCATAGAAAGTTATCCCTTCACTTATCCCGTATGGCGAATACTGTAAAAACAAGCCCAAAAACAGATGGCGGAACTGCGTTTCCCCGCTCCCTTTCCATGGCCCAATGCTAAAAAAAAAACTACGGAACACCTGTGCGCCAAATGCGCACAATACAACCCTTGATGAATCCCGGAGGAGCTGTTGAATCTAAAAGGGGAGAACTTCTTGAAAGGTTCAACCCTGTCAGTACTTTGGGCATTGCAGATGCCCGACATGTCCCACCAATATCTGTGCCCAAAAGCAAATTAGCGCTCCTCCTCCCTTGTACCCCCTGCCATGGCCGCCAAACAGCATTTACACCCACATGTAGTGGTATTGCCAAACTTGGAAAGAAAATTGCGTAACAAAAAACAATTTTGGGGCTTTTTTTCCAAAATTCCTTGTAAAAATAATAGATTTACAGCAAAATTTGCAGATTATTGTAAACAATATATATTTTTTTTATTTTCAAGCCGAATGCTTAAAAAAATTTGTGAAACGCCTGTGGGTCGATATACTCACTGCACCCCTGGATATATTCCTTAAGGGTGGAGTTTCCAGTATGGGCCTTTTTAGGGGTATTATGATTTTTGGAACCTAGGTTTCCGCAAACTTGAAATGGGCCCACCTAATAAAATCGTAATGAAAACAGAGGCCCCTGAGATTCAGTAGTGCTCCTCCATATTCTGGTGCTTGTGTTAAGCAAAATAAGCACTAGGCCACATAGGATATCCTGAAAACGGCAAAATCTGGGGAATCAATATAAATTTGCATTTCCTGAATCACATTCTTACCGTATTCTTGTCAAATAATGCATAAATATTGAAAATTCAGCAAAAACAGAGATTTTGAAATTTCAACCTTCCACTTTTGCTTTTAAATGTTCTTAGCAACAAAATACCTAATGTGTTTTAATAAACTTTCCTAAATGCTGTTCTGGAATACTTTAAGGGGTGTAGTTTTCTTCTAGATGAGGTCATTTATGGGGGGGGGTATCCTAAGATAGCAGGTCAATCAAAGTCCACGTTAGAGACTGGGACGTGGCCCCTTAAAAATAGGGATATTGGAGGCAAATTGGTCTTGGGATAAAGTTTGAAAAAGTACTACTAAAGGTTGTATAACCGCCCTAATGTCGTAAAAAAAAAAAAAGAAGTTAAAAAATTGATGCGCGAGACTACAGCAACATACTGTAGATGCTAGTTATAATTAACTATTTTGAGAGTGAATATAACTACTGTCTTACATGCAGAAATTTTTGAAGTTTGAATTGGTAATTTTTTCACATTTTCACCATAAATTGATATTTTTTCACAAATAAGACTACATCATTTTTTGGACCAAAATTTCTTACTACTTATAGCACAATGTGTCCACGATAAAACAATCTCTGAATCACATGGTAGGTTAAAGTGTCAAAAAGTTATTCTCCGAGCATAAGTGAAATGACCACTTGACAGATTTCAAAAATAAGGGCTGTGCAGAGAGCCAAAACTGCTCCGGCGTAAGTTTAAAAGAAGCCACAATCTCTTGTATAGCCTTGACCACAAAAAACTCCAGTTATACAGGAAGAGATTTCATTTTTTCATAGATTGTAGCCGTGGCTTAAGTTTTATTTTGCACCAGGGCTCATAAACCTTTAGCTGTGCCTCTAAGCACACAAATAAACTCTATGGATCAAGTAAGGATGCCTATCAAGATCCCTAATTGTTAACCCCCGAAATTCTGTCACACATTCGTCACTTCCTGCACTTGGCACCACAGCCACCGTAAACTGTATATAGAAGTATCGGTTGCGATGGCAGGTACATTCACTTTTTTATGTATACTACTCCATATTTATGTAACATGGCCTGGTTCCTTGTAAACCAAGCACTTGTCACCCTTTGTTTCCACCATACACCCTAATAGATTGAAGCTCTTCTGCAGCAGGGCCTCACACCTCGTGTCTCATTTAGTCAGTAGCTTTTTATAATGTAAATGTCTGCTTGTCTGTGCTTATTCCCTCTATATTGTGAAGTGCTGCGGAATATGTTGGCGCTATATAATTAAAGATTATTATTATATTATTATTATTGTCTGCCTGCTGTAAAATGGATAGGCAATAAAATGACATATGTGGTTCTTATATACTAAACATCTGGTCATAATCTGCGTATAGTATAAAAGTGACAGCTAATTGTACATTTACCGGCTGAGAAAAGACACTATACTGTTTGCTAGGTATGAAGCAACTTGTTATACTGCCCCCCATCCAACAAAATGCGTAATGTACACAGGATAACAGTGGATTCTGTGTTATAGCCTAATTCCCAGAGAATGTGTTGTAGTATCCTTAGTATTCTGAGAAATATTGAAATATTGCACTGATAATTGTATTGACATACCACGCTATATCATGGCATTGACCCTTTTAGTTATTCTGACCAAAAGATTATAAGTTTAGCTTATGGCTATGTTCACACGGCTTATTCTGGGACATATTTCAGCCCATAATTCGTGCCGTACTGCACGAATTACGGGCTGAAATCCGTCCCAGTCATTACGGTAATCCACAGTTCTCATAGAGAACTATGGATTACGTCTCCTCTCCCTGCTCTCACAATACGGCGAGAGGGGAGAGAAGTGACATGTCATTTATGCACTGCGTATACGCGCCGAGAATAATGCATGTATATTTGGCCAGCGGGCTAACGCCCCTCCCCCTCCGCCCCGCCCAGCTTCTGCCCCACCCGTACACACGGCAAAATACGTCCCGCAGTTAAGCCATGTGAACATAGCCTTAGGGACATTACCTTGTGCAACGCCTATTCTCTGCTGACCCAAGGTCAACGACCAACCCTCTACTTCCCAACCCAATAACGAAACCGCGACCGAGGTTGGATGAATTGGCCACAGCAGCCATTTTATTAACAAAAATAAGTAAACATAAATAACCGTAGGAATGAGTATAACTCTGTATACACATCCATCCCACCATAATACCATTCCCCAAAACCTGTCACTCCTTTTCTTTGCAGATTACCCTCAGCCATCACCCCCGACTCAGGTGGCTAATCACTCTTCACCAGCTCCCAAGGACTCTGCCCTGTGGAGCCCCACGTTCGCCAGACCGTTCCATCAAAATTGGGAGCCAAGACGAACCTGACTCCCCCACCAATTTACACCGACTCCAAGGACCCCATCCCGCACTAGCCACTGTCACAATAAAACCCTAGCTCTCAACCCAATCCCAAATGCGATAGCCATCGACCAATTACCCCTCACAGATATCTGCTACCACGGAGGGGGAGGGTGGGACTCTTTCACTGCTGGCCGCATGACTGCTCCCGCGCCACGTGGGGCGCGGTCTTTATGGGCTGCGCTCCCATGTCCGGCCACGGTCTTTATTGGGGATTTACACCCATGCGTAATGCATATGGTGCAAATAGATATACTGCAGTATATGGTATGCTACATGGGTTCAGAGTATGGTTCAGTATTGGGGTCTGGGTGGTACCTCACGGAGTACACTCAGTTATATGTCCTGCGTATAAAATTGACTGTATATATGTATAAATTGTGACCATTAATTTTGGGGATAGATGCAGGAAAACATCACTTTTTGGTGCCAAGTAACCTTGAACTGATGGCAAACATTAGCAATCAAGGACAACAGTCATCAGAGACAAACCATGTTTATGCTATGAGGCCCTTGAGGGAAGGAGGCCCTTAGGGGAAGGAGGATCAATCTTTTAGGCCTAATCCCCTTTCAGACCTTTCACAGGACTCCCATCTCCAGAACAACTGCATTTCAAATTGTTGAAAATTGACCTAGGGGTCATAGAAGGGTGTGGAGCGAACAAACACTATACCTTACTGTTATGATTGGCAAAACTTGCATATGGGGGAGGGGAATTTTGGTCTTTGTTGTGTTGCCCTTTCTCTTTTTCGTACTACACTTTTAGCTATACTATATAATAATAGATAATATAATAATACATTTAATATAATACATATAAGCATGACCAATTCCTTGGAAAATCAAGGTAAATCCCATTTAGTGTATACACTGGCTTTCTATAGAAAGCCTCGGCTAATTTAGGTATCACTAAGTCTTTCATGGAAAGTAAACACTATGTTCTGGGCAGACTTGTTCTACAAAGACATGAAGATTACGGTATGTAATCCTGTTGCTAGATGCATGTATGCTGTCTCTAAGCGCCACTTCAAAAACTTTCCTTGCTATTTATCTGGAGTTTTAAAAGTAAAAACTGCCGGGTTTTGGTTTTCCTGAATACATAATAAAAAACATTGAGGAGGAATGCCGCATTATTTTTAGAAAAAATTTAAAAATTGTTTGCGTTTTTTACCCCCGAGAATACTTTAAAAAGTTTTTCCCCTAGTTTTAAAGAAAACTTACAAATTTAAAGGAAAAAATTTAAATGAGCTTGAAGGTGGATAAAAAAAAAAATTTTCCCTCTAGATGTCTGTTGCTTCACAAAAAAAATTTTTCACAACTGAGAACCTGCTCAATGAATATTTTTGTTCTGACCATGTACATACTTATGTTTTCATGGTTTTTTTTATTTTATGTTTTTGGGTTCTGTATCTAAAAATTCCCTGTTTTGGGGAGGTAAATTTAAAAGGAAATTTGCCTTTGTAAGGTCAAAGGACCCATTGGGGGAAGGTACATTTTAAAATTTTTTTTGGGTTTTAAGGGGAACCCCCATCTTGCTCGGGAACCCTTAAAACCCGAGCCCCCTGTTAAAAGGCAGTAGCCACCAGACAGAATGTGCAAAAAGCTCTTGGCCCTATGTAAAGAAAAAAGGCCGGGGAGGGCTCCTGGGGGGAGAACAGGACCTAAAACCAAATTTTTCAAAGGGGCCCGTAAATATGCCTGTTTATTTTTAAATTTCCCCTTTAAAATTTTTTTGAGTTGAAATTAGCGGGATTTTCCCAACCCAAAAGAGGAAAAATGGGATGAACCTATTGTATCCAAATAAATCCTGACAAGAAATTGGCCCCCATTTTTATTTCAAAAAACTATTGTGGGGGGTTTCAACCCCAAAAATTTAACCCCTTTCCACGGGAAACCCCACCCAGCAGGGACGTTGAAAATTAAACAGGTGCCCCTTTTTTTAACCCCCACACTTTTTTATAAAACAGAACCCCCCCGAGCCCACAGGTTTTTATTTAACCCTGTGCCAGTTTAAAAAGGTCTTAAAAAAAAGAAAAAGTCTGTGGAATGCAAACCCCAAAAGTTCTTTTGCCCAATCTTTGGCGCCCCAGCCCTTTAGGGTCGCCGGGAAAGGGTTTTTGGGGCTTCCAGGCAGAAAATCCTGCTCAAAATCCGACCTGCAAAACAGGGGCTTTTATCCAAACTGCTCGAGGAGACTCACTCCCCACCCCCCCCCCCCAGCTCACCTGCCCTTAAAAAAGGTTACAGAGATAAAAAAATTGGCCCTGGACCTAAAAAAGGGTGGAGCACCCCCAAAAAACCCCCAGCTTTTTTGGGCCCCGCCCCGGAAAAACCCCGGGCCCCGGGAGTAAAACTGCAATCTCAGTTATCAAATTTTTTTAAAAAAAGGATGTCTTTTTCCAAATTTGATTTTCCCCAACATGCTGGGAAATTTTCCTCCCCCGTTACCGGGCAAAAGGGTGAAAACATACCTCCCTAAATAAATTGTCCTTGCGCCCTTTTAAATTTACCCCCCATCTCCCCTAACCCCGGGTTTGGGCACCTTCCGCCATCAAAAAAGTGTACCCTGAAAAAAAACGGAAATTTCCTTGCGGTTTTCCCCTGGTATGTTTTTCAGAAAAATTTAAAAACCCCTTTTGGACCCAAAGAACCAGGGGGGGTGGCCCCTAGCTTTTTTTTCCCCTTCTTTTCCTTTTTAACCATCTAAGGGGGGCAGGGATCCGAAATCACCCCTAAACTTGCCCCCTAGCGGGTTTAATACAAAAAGGGAATCCAGGGCCCACAAAAAAATCCAGGCATTCTTTTCAAAAAAATAGAGTAGTTTTGCTCGCGGGGGTAGCTTCCTACTCAAATAACAAATGGATGTTCCTCTCCATTCATGTTTGGGGCCCATAAACCGCCCAAAAAAAGGCCCCAATATTTGGGCCGTCCTCTGGACGAAAAACCCTCTCTGGGAAAAAGGTCGGGGGAACTAAACAGGTGTTACAGGGGGGCACCTTAAAGTTTGGAAAGTTTCTTCAGCCTCTGGGGACCTTTTTCAAAAGGGGGCCCAAATTTTGCCCCCTTTTTGTCGGTTTGCCCAGAGGCACTGCTATCTCGGCGATTTGGGGAAAAACCCCCTGAAATACCCCAAAATTTCCCGGAACGCTCGGGACGTTTTTTTTTTATTGGGCGGGGCCATTTTTTTGAATTCCCCTCTACTTTGTAAGCGGGGGTTTTAAATTTCTCCTCGTCCTAAAATTTAAACCCAAGAAATCGGGTTTCCCCCACCCCCTGGCCCCACTTACTTGGTTGATAGAAAACCCCCAGCCTTTCTTAACGAGCCCGGGGAGATTTTTGGACTTTACCAGGTGACTTCCCCCAAATTCATAATTTAAAAGTTCACAATATCGCAAAGTGGGGGGCCGAATATTTTCTGTTTTGGGAAAAAGACTGATCCATCGCCCCGGGAAAAGTGGGGGGGGCCCCCATTGCAAACCGAACCCTTCCGCCCATTTGGAAACATCCCTCAGGTGTGGTAAAAGCTGTCTTCTCCCAAACCTCCTTTGACAGCGGGGGGTTTCCAGAAACCTTTGGGTGAGATCCCCAGGGGAGTGATATAGCGAGCGGACCTTAAACCCCTCAATAACCTCGTCTAAACCCCGGGGGATGGGGGGTAAGCTCAACTTTAGGGCACTTTGTTCATTTTTTCCCATAGTCATTGCAAAAAAAGCCACCTCCATTGGGTTTTTGGGAAATAAAAACTATAGGACTGGGGCCCCCCATTTTAGAACTTCCCAAAAACACCCAGCCCTTTACTTCTCTGGGGCTTTTTTGCAAAGGGGCCCCCGGGGGGGCCCCAAAGGGAAACCTGTACGGTTTCAGGTTCAAACCCCACCGGGGGATCCGAAAAAATCTCCCTGTTCGATTACCTGGGTAAGCCCTGGGGAAACCCGTAAAAAATGCCCTAAATTTGTTGTAAAAAGCCCGCCTACAAATGCTGTTTTTTGGGGAGGGGACAAGGTGTCTTTCAATTTTCACATCCCCCAATAGTGGGAGTGTTTATCACCAGGCAAGGGGGCTACTGGGGGCCCTATCCTTCCCGGGTTTTTTTAAAAAATTTAAAAGATTGAAACTGATAGGGTTTTTCCCCTTTCCCCGGGTGGGTACCCGGGAGTTAACCTCGCCATCCTCTCTAATACCTTTATTGGGCCCTTGCCATTTACCCAGAAATTTACTCTCCCCGTGGGTACTTGCCTAGAAACCCCGGTCTCCTGGGGTGAAAAGCCTAAGCCGGGGGGGCCCGTTTTACACCCGGACGCGCCTTCCCCGAGCCTGTAGGGAAATGGTTTTTTTCGATGGGCATTTACTTGGGGTAATTTTTTTCTTGCATTTTGTGAAAATGTTCTAACCACTTTTTAAAGGAGTAACCCACTCTCCCAGTCTCTTTTGCAATTTCCAGTAAACCCCCAGGATGTCTACCATTTCAAAAATTTTAAAGGAGAAAAAATCCTGAAAAGGCTTGGGGTACCTCTCTGATCAAAAAAAACAGGTTTGGGCAGCCCAAAAGTCCCCCAACCCGGGCCCTCTTTTCTTCTACTTTTTTTTAACATGGCCTTTTTGCTTTTTGTTAAAGCGCTCCCACAAGGCCATCCCTTTGGGGGGGGATTGACCCACGTGCGGGAAAAGGGAGATTCCCCTTTAAAAGCCTTAAAAGAGAAATTTTCATGTTCCTTGAAAGAACGGGGTTCCCTGGGCTGTAGAATATCCCCTTGGGTTTTAAAACCCCGTTCTTGCAAAAAAGTGGAACCCCTCCCCGGGGAATTTTTTTAGAGGGGTTTTTCCCGAGGGGCAAATTTCCCTTAAAGGGGGGCCCGGGGGGGGTAGCAACTAACTAAAGTACTGATGCCCCTAGTAGGGTTTTACCAAAGGGCCCCACCAATTTCCTGGCTATCCTTAAAAAAGGGGCTTTTATAATAGGCAGTGCACCCAAAGGGGGCGGGGAAAAAATGGCAACTGGGGAGTTTTACCCCTTCTTTCTGGACAGGGCTGACAGTAATTTAAGAAAATTTCCCCGGGAACCCTGGCCAATAAAAAACCTCTGGGAAAATCCTCCAGGGTCTTTTTGCCCCCAGGGGTCCCCCCACATGGGGATGTCGAAGTCCCAAAACCCCCCGCCCATTACACCTTTGGGACTAACCAAAACTGCTTCCAAATTGCTCCCTTTCCCAAAATCCCGGGGCACACGGTACAAGAGGTTCCCAATTCCCCCTAGCCCAAATGGGGGTAACCCCTCATCTGCCCCTGGGTCTTGGGGTTTCCCCATTAAGGGGCCCCCCACATTATTTAGGGCCCCTTTCAGGGGTTTAACTTGGAGCGGGCGGGCCCAAATTTTCCCCCCGACACCTCTAGGTCAGGGGGCAAAGCTCCCCACAAAGGTGGGTTTTTTCCCCCATTTTCACCCACCATCACTGACATAGGGGAAACCGGGGGGGTATCCTGGGTCAACCCCTCACCATGCTGTCTTTGGGTCCCCCGATGGGTTAAAGGGGACCGGCCCTTTCCAAAAGGGTTTCCCAAAAAAAGGGGGGGAATCCCCGGCCCCCAAAAAATTTCCCGCACAAATCCCGCCGGGGGTGATACCCTACCCACATCAGCCCTTGGGTAGGAACCCCCGGGCCCCTTGGGGGAAAAACCCCATATTTCCCCCTGGATAAAAGGTGACCCCCCCGTTTTCCCCCGGTCTAAATAGCGGAGGTGGGCTGCTATGAGGGAACCAGGCCCCGAGTCCAGGAGCCCCCTTTTCATCCCAAAGTCATTAAAATGGGCATGGGGGAGATGGGAAAATCCCCCCACAGGTTTAGAACAGCGCCACCCTGAGAATGGGCAAACATAGGAAAACGCCCCCCTATAGAACAGTCCTTGCCCCCGGGGCTGGGGGGACACTGAGCCACCAATTTTCCCTTTGGGGCCCTGGGACCCCCAGCACCATTTTCCCCCTTTGGCCCAGTTCTGGTCCCCGACTCCGGGGGACTTCTGATCTTTGGGGGGTCCTTCTCGGGGTTTTTGGGGGCCCTTTTTCTGGGCCCCTTTGGGGTCACTGGGGGGATGGCCCCAAAATGGAAATGGGATTCCCAGGGTCAAGGGCATGGAGTTCTCCACCCCCCCTGATTAATTTCCCCCCGGTCCACTAGGTCCCCGCAAATTCCCTTGGGGACTCCCTTTCACCCCCCCACACTGCAGTGGTCTGGGGAGGGCCCTGCAAGAACTGTCCATTACAAAACCCGCTCGATCATTTGCGCTGGGGGTAACAGACCCTTTTTTTAACCATTTTGGGCGTAGTGCAGGAGGGCAAAATTTTGAACCTGGCGGGGTTTTTCACTCCCCCATACCCCCCTGATGATTCTTTCTGGGGTCGGGACTTTTACTGAACCCCCCCGCGGCGTTTGCCAGGATCTCGCCCTCACTTGGGATATTCCCTGGGGATCTTGCAAGATAGATCAAAATTTCGCCCCTTTTGGGGTTCACCCCTGGAAGGGGCCAAAACTTCACTCCACTGCTCTGTGGCCAGCCCCTCTCCTTCGGGATGGGGCCCCAAAAAACGCGAGGAAGGCTTCCACGTCGTCCCCTGGGGGGCTCTTCTGCAGGGGCCCCCTCTTACGGTTCGCCTGCCCGTGGCCGTCATCCTGGTTTAAGTGGGGCTGGGGGTCTCTTTAACCCATGGTTCTGCGAGTTTAAAAGCCCCTCTGTTTCAAAAAAGGAGCTGGTTTGTTCCTTTTGTGCCCGTTTAAAACCACATGAGCCTGCTGCTGTGGTGTTGCCCCCCAGGTGTTTCAAATTCCTCCCCTTGCTAAAGCCCGGGGTTTTTTTAAATGAGTTGAAGCTTTAAAACCCCGGGCAAAATTTTTAAAGGGCTCTTAGGCTAAGCCCCTTTGCATCCCCACCAAATTTTAGGGGGTTCCCAAATCCCAAAGGAACCTTTAAACAGGAACCGCAAGAGGAAAGTTGGGAACCCTTAAAAAAAGGTGCCTTTTTTAGCCCACGTTTAAAACCCGCCCACCCCCAGGCCCCCCGGGTTGCTTCCGCCCGTGCCAGTTTTTGAAAGTCTTTTAAACAAAGCAAAGTTTTGTGGTTTGGGAAAGCACAGTTTTCTTTTCCCCAGTTTTTCGCTCACCCGTCCCTAGGGGCCCCCCGGGCAAGGTGTGTTTTCCGGGAGAAAATCCCGCTCACAAACCCGGGCCCCGCAAAAAAGGAAAATCTTTCTTTCCCAAAATGCCTTGAGGAGACCCCAATCCCACCCCCCCCCCTCCCCCAGTCACCTGACTTACCAGGTTAAAAGAAAAAAAATTTGGCCTGGGCCTTGGAAAAAAGGGGGGACGACCCCCCAAACCCCGCTCTTTGGCCGCTCCTAAAGCCCGGCCCCCGGGGTTTAATCCCAATCCTTGTTATGCTAAAAAAAACAAGGATGTCAATTCCTAATGACTGACACCCACTTTGCTGGGCTTTACCTCAAACCCTTAAAACCGGGGATTTAAAGGTGGGCACAAATCTCCCATCAAAGTTGTGCCTTGCGCCCTCTTTTCCCCTAACAATTTAGAAAAAAAGGGAGCTAAAATATAACTTTTAATAATAAATTCTAAACAGTAACACAACTCAAAAAATAGTGATAAGGTTGATGCCAAAGCTCAATACATACATACATACATGAAGCATTACTAAAGTGGAACTCTGGATGAAACCTTGAATGCAAAGTATAAACACTTATATGGACAAGTCACTTTCAAAAGATTTCCTTATATATCACATGGACAAAAATGTTTACTCACATGACCCTCCATATAAATATATAATGCAAATATATAATATATATTTCTTAACTATTGCATTATATCTTTTCATGGGACAACAATGAAGATATGACACTTTGATACAATGTATTAGTTAGTGTCTTTGTTCACATGGCGTCTTTTAGATCGTATTTCGGTGCGTCATTGCGCTGCAATGATTGCCTGCCGTCTTCCCCACAACGTACTGATCACCGACAGAAAAAATTGACATGTCACTTCTTTCTGCCGTATACGCGCCAGGGATAATGAAAGTGAATGGGAAGCGTTCTTCTACACACACAGGGCGGCATGTATGAACGGGGCTACGCCTGATATCTGGCGTCTTTTCAGCCCGATATCAGGTGCTGCCCCGTTCATAAATGTTTAAATCTCCCGCACGCCATTCTCGGGCGTGTTACATAGCACCTACGGCGCTTTGTAATGCGCCCGATCTCGAGGGGAGGCGGGGCGCACTGGAACTGTAGCGAAGCTACATAATTATAGCTTCGCTACGGCAGTTCTAGGTGCATTACAGCTGGAATAGGTATACCACTTTCAAAGTCCGCCAGAAATGTCGCCCTAGCGCTAAAATGCGCATTCTATGCCATTATTATGCGCATGAAATTTGGTGTTAACACGCCAAATTTCATGCATATCGTCCACAGTATCATGCGATGCGCACAGGTACGCGCCGCAAGACGCTGTGTGAACATACCCTTAAAGTGTAAATTTGGAGTCCCCTCAAAATAACTCAACACACAGCCATCAATGTCTACACCGCTGACAACAAAAGTGAGTACACCTCTAAGTGAAAATGGGCAAACTGGGCCCAATTTGCCATTTTCCCTCCAACTCCCCAGGTTTTGCCCAAAAGAACGAAACTTTAAATGTGCAACTTTTTTTCAAAAACTTTTCATTTCCAAAAGTTTTTTAAAACCCTTGGTACTTAAAAAATCTCCTTTTTTTTACCTCCATTATCTTTCCAGCTAATCATCCCTCTGTAACATATTTCATTTCCCATTTTTCCATCAAGGGTCGCATTGTCTAAAAACCCCCCCCCGGGTCTCCCCCCCCCCAGTTTCCTGGAACCCTTTTTTCCGCCTGGCCCCACCTTTCCTCTCTTTTTGAAATGCCCACCCCTCATCAAAGGGGGAATTTTAACATCCCCATTGATGAAACCCCCCGTCTCCTTTTAGGGCCCCAAAAGTTTCCCTTTTCATTAACCTCCTTTTCATGGGGCCCCCCACGGCAGTTTAAAATGACTCCCCCCCCCCACAAGGGTGGGAACTCTCGGATCTGGTCATTTTTGGGCATCTTTTTCCCCAAATTTCAAAATTCAAATAAAACTCCTTTTTTCTCTCTAAAGACCCCACAAAAATTATCCCCCCTCAATTTTCACTAAAAATTCCCCAGCCTTCTCGGGGCAAACCTGCCCCTCATCCATTTCCCGAAAAAACCCGCACCAATAATACTCAGGAAAATCACAAAAACACCATAAAAATCCTCACTGCCCCCCAATTTTTCCTCCCTTTTCCGTCCAACCAGGCCCGTCAAAACGTTACAATGAAACCCCACAACCCCCAAAACCCCCGGGCCCAAATTTTCAAAACCCCTCCCCACAACCGCCCCACCAAGTCAGACGCCCGAGGGCCTTGGCACACCCCCTTTAACTTTTTTTCCCCCCGCGATGTTTTCCCTGGGTGGCAGGCATTTTTGGAAAAGTCAAAGCAAACCCGCAGACTTCCCCCACAAAAAATTCCATTTTTCCAAGGACTTAAACACACTGCCCTTACTGCGCCAAAAAAAAAAATATTTACACCTTCCCTCATCTTTACACTACCAACAACCCAAAACGCCTCTTTTACCCTTTCCCCCCCCCCTCCTAAGGCCCTTAAAAACTCAGGCTCCGGCCCCGACCCGGCGAAGACCGGCCCATCACTTCAAAGACAAAAATTGAAAATAAACCGGGAAAACAACACATCACCAAAACCCCAAATAATACCCATCCTGTCCCCCCCCGCACCGTTTTTTCCCCTAATCATCCAGGCCCCCCCTTTACCCCAAAAACAAAGGAAGAAGGGGTCCAGGGTTTTTCCCTTTTCTGCCCCGGGTTTCCCAAACCCCCTGGGTCTACCCGAACCCCCCCCTTTTCCCAAAACCCCCCCCCCGTCCCTCTATTTCCCAGCTGTCCCCCTCTCACCTTACTGCTATCTGTAAAACCCTCCCCTCTCCACGGAACCCTTTTCCATCTTCCTTCAAAAACCCAACATAACCCCTTTTTACTAAAAAAGCCCCTCTGGAAAACGCCCCTTTTCTTTATAACTACCCCACCATTCCCCTAACCTCCCTTCAATTCCCCTAATACTCCTGGGAACGCTTTGGGCCCAAATTCGCCCCCAAAACCGCCCATCCCTGGCCCCCCCCTCTTTTGGAAACCCCCCTGCAATTTAGGGTTTCCCCCACCCTACACTCCCCGAAACTTTCCCCTTTTTTAAAAGCCCAATGACCCTTCCCTTTAAAAGCAAAATTCAGGGGAACTACTCATTTTTGCTTCTCTTTTGGGTCTCTCTGCAGCATTTCACAGTGGGTCACCAACTTTCCCCCAAACATGCTCCCCAAACCCTTTGGGCCCCCAGGGGAAAACCGCTCTCGCTTGGGGTTTTTCCTCCCACCCTCCCGCCGCTCCTTTAAATGTCCCCCCCTTTTCCCGGTTTTGACCTCCTCCCCTCTTCCTCTGCTGTTGGGGTTTCCCTCAGGAAACAGTTTGGGCCTCCCCCCTTTTTTTCATTGGGCACAGCCCCCATTGGAACAAACCATCAGAAATTTTTGGGTTTTCCCGTAAACCCTCCTATGGGGGATGACACCCAATTATACACCTCCTCCCCCTGACAAACCTCCAACCCCGCTTTTCAAAACACCATGACTGTCGTTCCTGTCCACAATCATGTCCTCTTTTCCATCGAAAACTTAAAACCCACTAAGGGCGAACTTCTTGCCTTTTTTCCCCCTCTTCCCAACCAACCCCCCCCCCCTAAAATTTTTGTTTTCGTATTTTTGGTACCACCATTTTTTCCTAGGCACAGGCCCGCGTTTTAGGGGGTTTTAAAATTTTATTCTTTATCTGACCTTCTCCCCATTTATCCAAAAACCCTTTTCCCTTCCTGTCACCTGCACCTCAAGAAAATCTCCAAAATCCTTTCCCCAATTTTTTTTTCCCCGTGGAAACGACTCAAACTCTATTTTCGCCTTAAATTTTTTCCTTTTGTCTTGCTACTTGCAACCTCCTTGCTTATCGTTTTCCCCTCTCTTTCCCCAAAAATTCCCCCCCCCCTCCCCCAAAATTTTCCAGAAAAACAAACAGGGCCAAAACTTGTGTTTCTCTCCCCGCCCGCTATACTGATGGGCCCCTAAACCCTTTTCAGTTTAAATGCACTGGTTTTCCCAAACCAGTACAGGGGTACCGTAAAACCCCAAACACCCCCCCCACCCATAAAGCTCTTCCCACACGCTGCCCCCTTCCCTACCTCCTCCCCCAGTCCCCCTTGGGCCCACCAAAGCCCAAACCCCGTCTCCCCGTCTGCTTTATGAAAACAGACTAAAATTCCTCAATCATTCCAAAACCCCCCAACCCCCCCTTAAAAAAGAATTTTAACGTGCTCCCCCCAAATTTTTCCCGGAATTGCTACGCGGGCATCCCCCGCACATTTTACAACCCCAAGGGTTTTTAAAAGGGCCCTTGAAAAAAAAACATCTTCTCCGGTTTTTGGGCCCCCCCAAGATCCCCAAACTCTATCACACACTCGTCCCCCTCCCTGCAGTTGGGCCCCTCCAAGGGCACTTATCTGTATATAGATTTACCGTCAGGGTGGACAAGGGTTTAAATTTTCCTTTTTCATGTAAAACCACCCCCCCTAAAATTTTTAAGAAACATGGGGGCCCAAACCAAATTTTAAAACCCTTTACACTTTTTTAAAACCCTAAGTTTCCCCCATAAAACCCCAATAGATTGTAAAACTCTCAGAGAAGGGGCCCCCCACACCTTTTTTTCCATTTTAATTTCTTTTAATGTGTAAAAGGGCTGTTAAAATTTACCCTTTTTAATTTGTAAAGTCCCGCGGAATAATTTTTGGGGGCTTTTTAGAAATAAAGATTATTATTATTAATTTTTATTAAAAATTGGGCCAGAATTAAAAATTTCCCCTCCATTCTCTTCTCTCGGGGCAGATCGTGCAAATTTAAACCCAAAACCCTTTTCTTTTTGTAGCTGACAAATTTTTCCCAAACCCAACACCTCCAACTCACCCCTCAAATTTTTCCTCTTTTTCCCCCCCTCCGTTTTTTTTTTTTAATTTTTTTCCCATTCTTCCCTATTCTTCACCACTCCCCTATCCCCCATCCCCTTCCAAACATTCTTATCCCCCCCAAACTTTGTGAAATTTTCAAAACCCTGTCAAATTTTCTTTCCTTTCTAGATTTGAACTGGTGAAGGCCAAGCCAGGTCGAAACATTTCTAAACACTGGAAAAGATGGAAAAAAAATTACAATGGGTTTTTTTTTGTTGCTCATCATTTTTAAAAACCCCCACATTAAACCTTGTATAAAATACTCATTTCTTTTTTGTATCAAATAAGGTTGTTGGTTTGGCTTTTTTTACACTGAAAAGGGGATCATACATTTTTAACCTAGCCCCCCCCCATAAAAAACTAAAATTTAAGGGGCGTAATTTTAAAACCCTTTTTTTCCCTTTAAGAGAAAAGGGTTTTTTAAAAAGCAATTTTTTAATGGAACAAATTCCTGTTTACAGTATTCCCAAAAAATGAATACCCCCCTCACTTTTTTGAAAATTTTTGTTAAAAAAATTTTTTCATGGGGTAACCCAACCCAATTTAATCCAAAATTTCCCAAAACCCCTGGCAACAAAAAAAGGGGAAAACCCCTAGGTGAAAACAGACAAATTGGGCCCAATTTGCCACTTTTCCTCCACAATGTCCCTGTGACTTGTTAAGGGAAAAAGTATTTTTTGATCAAACCCTTTTACCCAAAAGGGAAGTTCTTTAATAAAACCTTTTTTTTCGAATTTTTTTAAAAACGCGGGAAACCCAACAAAAAAAATTTTAAACCCGGGTCGTTTGATTTAAAATTCTAGTTCTAAAATTTGAAAAAAACACAAAAATTCAAAAAACCAAAAACCCTTTTTTAGTTTTGTTTTCAAACGGGTTTTCTGCACTTTTGGCGGGGCCCCCCCCAATTTAAATGCGAAACACAGAGAAGTTCCCCAAAAACTCCCCCGCCTTCAGGGGTAGGTCTCTTTTTGGCTCTAAAAAAACACATGACCAAGTTATATTTTTTTTTCACAGAATTTTCCCTTTTGGGCCGCCATTTTCACTCACTCTCGGGACTGCATAAACCCGCTCTTTGTTAATATAGCATTTTCCCCCTCCAAAAGACATCAATAGTTAGGGGAAAATTTTGGAAATTGGGGGCCCGCAAAACTTTCCCACACCCAGAACGGGTTTTTTGGTTTAAATTTGCAGGCTCACATAACGCCCAACTCCATATGAGGATATATAGAAAACAGAGGGCTTGGATTTCTAAAATCATCTCGTTCCCAAAAGTTTTTTGGGTTTTGCAGTTTTGGGGGGTTTCACCCTCACCCAAATCCCTAAAGTGCCAAAAAAAGCTTTTTTGGGCCCCCCTCAGGAACGGGCCCCCCGTAGCGCTTTCACTTGCGCACCTCCTAAAGCTAAACCCCCTTCTTCAGGGTGTCCCCAAATTTTCCCGTTAAACCATTAAAAAGCCCTTTTTCAATTTTTTTTTTTTTCCCCTCTTAGAGCCAAATTTACTTCACTTAAAAAAAAAGGCCCCCCAACCCTCGAAACTGCGGCCCTCCCGCTTTGGGAAACTACCAACCCCATCATCCCCTTTAAAAATAATCTATAACAAATGGGAATGGGGGGATTTGTTTTTTCCCCCAAAAGCTGGAGGGGCCCCGTTTGAGGATTTCGACCAAAAATTTTTCCCTTTTTCCCTTTAAATGTTATGGGAAAGGTAATTTCCCAACTTCTCCCACCTTATAAAGGGGCAAAAATTTTTACCCCAAAAAACTTCTCCCATTGACTTTAATGGGGTTTTGAATAGAACCCCAACCACTAAAGTTTGAGGTTCTAAACTGAACTAAAACCCTTTTTTACGCTCTCCATCTTTGTTGCAGTCTCAGGTGTGAATGGAGAAAAAGGTTTGTGAAAATTTGGGGTTATCGTTCTTTCACTCCCCCCAAACTGGTCAAACCCCCAGGTTTTACTATAAATTTGGTTTTAGTGGCCCAAAGGAAAATTGCAGGTTTTCAGGATTTAAAAAAAAAAATATTGCCAAAATGATTAAAGAAAATAAAAAAAAAAACCAAAAATTTTTTTTAAAAATGGTTTTTTCATGAAAACGTAAGTTAAACAAAAAATATTTCCCCATAAAACAATTTTCCCCTTTTTAAATGAACCAAGCACCAAAGGGAAAAAAATTCAAAAAACTTGAATAAAAGAGAAAAAACAGCATCTGACTAACATTTTACAAGTAAAAAAGGGGTTTAGGGGATCTTAAAATTCCGGGGATTAACTATCCCCGGGGATTTTATTCTAGAAATGTGAGAAATAAAGCATCCAGTTTTGCTTGTTGTTGGATTTTAAAATTTTCTGGACCGTTGATTTTTTTAAGAACGATAAGGGTGGGAAAAAATCCACAAGAAAAAAACTTTACACTCTTTTCCCCCCCTGTGCCCCCTTATTGGGTCCCAAAACCCAAAAGTGATATAATCCACATCCGCAGTGCATGGAACCTTTTCATTATCGCAAATATGAGGGGCAGAGTTGTAAAAACTGTCTAAAAATCTGTTTTAGTGGTCTATAATTACCAGTCATTGCACAGCTTTCATTTTTCAACAGCAAAATAAGAAATTAGCTGTGATTGGTAGCTAGGGCAATAAAGACAGTTTTGTTTAATTCCTTATTATAGCAATAGGGTGGTATTTTCCTTAGATTGGTATCTTATCTGCCAGTCTAAGACATAAGGCACCTAGAGTTAGATGTGATGTACAGGGTTTTTATTAGTAATTAAAAAAAAACTCACTTTTCCTATTTTCGCCACTCTATTGTGGTCAGAGCCTTGGAGTTATTCGCCAGTCACTTACCAGTGAAGTCTCATTTGCTGATCAAGTGTCCGCACGCCAATTTTTGTCCTTAGCGGTCATCGATCACATGTATGGCACACGACCACTGGGCCCCCCCCCCCCCCTCTCGGATCAGCGAATGAGTGCTGAGTTAACACTGGAGGACACAAGGGATCAGGCATCAACAAATTAAGAGGGTTTTCCAAAAAACGTAAAAATTGTTTGATCATGTGTATTCGTAATTGCACTATTAGTCTGTATTGATTGCACTGAAGAATGTTCTAGAAATGACCTCTACTTCACCCCTGGGTTTAGCTGACGTACCTGTCTTCGGATATGTCTAATCAAGTTGTTTTGTATAAATTGTAACCAGTCCATGCCAAGTCACCAACTAATGGTGGGAAAAACCAGGACAACACCTAGACGGGGGTAAAGGTAGGTTATATAAGATAAGTAAATTGGTTATTTGGTGTCTTTTCTCCACTGGGAAGGTGTCGCTGTCCGGGGAAGCTGTGCTCTCCCCACTGATATCCATCTTCAGGCTATCGGTGTCACCATCTGCAGCTGTCAGAGATGCACTCCATCAGGTCATCCAGGTCGGGGCCGGACATGGAGCAGAGTGTAGAGGGAGGTACCCCGCATGACCTGGTTTGTCACAATTGGCAGTGGGATGTGGGGGCCGGGCTTAGGAGCCAGGGGAGGGGCTATATAAGCCCTCCTCATTTCGGCAGGAAGCAGACGCATCCAGGCAGGCAAACGTGTCCCACCCTTCCTCCCTATGACATGTCATTGGGGTTAGGGGCTGTGTGTATGGTGGAGTGCCTGGTGGTCATTTGGTAGCTGTGGGCGGTTGGAGTCCTGGGAGCTGGAAAATGGTGGGGGGAGTCATGGACGGTTATGGCTCCCCAATCACATGGTGGTACTTGTGGTCGGTCTGGCGAAGATAGGGCTCTTTCAGGGTGGGGTCCCTAAGAGCAAGGTGATATAGCAGCCACCGGAGGTGGCTGTTGGTGCCCTCGAGCGGGGGGTGACAGTTGAGGGTAATAACAATAGAAATCGGTGTCGCCAGACCAAGTGGGTGGCTCCAAGGACCGCAACCCCAACGGTTTAAGGTTTCTATGTTTGGCGGTTGGTTGAATGTGGTTACGTGGGTTGGTTGTTTACATTATTTGCACAAATATTTTATATGTTTTTGTATGTTGTTAAGAAAACTGCTGTGGCCATTTAATACAACCTCGGTGTATTGTGTTTATTGACAAGGGATATTTTGCCAGCATAAGGGGAGTTTTGACCCCGGAGGGGGATGGGGGATTAGAGTATTGCCATAAGTCGGCAGTGCACAAGGTCATGACATAGGCTGTGCTGTGTATGGGCTCAGAGATCAGCTCTAATACCTTATCTTCCCTGGCTGCATGGGAATGGTTCAAGAAAGAAGAAAAGCGAATCTGGAAGGACCTAGCTGGGCTGTGCAGGTTATTTAGGTGATATTCCAGATCTGGAAGACAATTTTGTAAGGAACACTATTCTGCATTAATCTGCTGAGTGGCTTGGACTGGAAGGACTGTGATGTGATTGGAACGCTACCACTGCCATGTATAGTCCATCTTGCCTGGTGAAGTAAAGAGTCACCATCTGAAATAAAAAGGCCTAACCCTATGTCTCCTGCCTGTTATTTCTGCACCGCACATCAGGGCACCTCGCACACTACCTACAGCAGGCAGTTGAGAGAGAGAGACCACCTACAGAGTGTGCCCTGGGGGAAAACAACATCCACAATGCAGACCCCTTCTTCACTGGTGCTGGGTGCTGGAGGAGCATGAGAAGCTGGTAACGAAGTGTGTGGCCACCGTGACCCTTTAGTGGGCTCGGGCCTGTTACTGCCACTCCTGCCTCCCTCTCCTTTGCCTCCTTCCCTGCCGCTCCATGACACCATACATTTGTGGGTGTCCATGTGCCGTTGGACAGCCACAAATGATTGCCATTATAATCTATGCCAGTCCGTGTTATAAATATATCAAATCTTTCAGGCTGCAGAAGGCTAAAAATGTCATGAAGTCTTATATTTGGGCATCCACAGCGAGAACATCAGACAAGACTGCTAGGGGAAGAGAGGGATGAGGGTGTTTACCGTACACAATATAGAAGGGTGAGGCTCCAGCCAAATCGGACTCCAGATGGTTATATGAGAATTTCACCCAGGTAAGAAGGTTGAACCAGTCTTCTTGGCATGCTAAGACAAAGTGGCACAAGTAGTTTCCCAGAACTTAGTTCACCTTTTCTACTTGGCCGTTAGTTTGGGAAGGATAGGCCGAAGAGAAGTCTAACTTGACCTGAATATGAGAACAGAGTGCACGCCAGAACTTTGATATAAATTGAACCCCCCGGTCTGAGACAACATACCGTGGAAGACTATGCAAGCAGAAAATATGATTGAAGAAATGGCCAGCAAGCTGAGGAGCCGTAGGGAGACCGGGCAGAGGCATGATGTGGGACATCTTCGAGAACTTGTCCAAAACATCCCAAATGATGGTATTATTCAAGGATAATGGGAGGTCAGTGATGAAGTTCATGGCTAGATGTGTCCAAGGACTCTCCAGAACAGGTAAGGGTTTCAGAAATCTGGCAGGTTTGAGACAGGGAGTCTTGTTGCTGACACACATGGCACACGGCATAAAAGAACAAAGTTCTTGACATCTTAACCCAGATTAGGCCACCAGTAATGACAAAATTTGAGCAAGTATTAGTTTCGAATTCCAGGATGCCCGCCCAGTAAAGAACAATGTCCTCAGCTGGAGATTCTTTACCTTAGAGCAGGAGGTACGAAAGTTTTCCCCAGGGGAACACAATGGAGATCATTCGGCACTGCTGAAATCAGACGTTCAGGAGGAACGATATGCCTTGGTGCGGAGTCTAGGCCAGCTACATCAGAGACACAGGAGAGAGAGCATCAGCTTTGATATTCTTGTCCACAGGTCTGAATCTGTGTATCAAGAAATCAAAGAAATAGAAGAAGAGGAAGCACCTAGCTTGAAGATTCAACAGATTCTTATGGTAGGTGAATATGTTGACCGGGTGACAAGCCCCCTCTAGTAATTAGTCAGCTCACCGTTTTGCATGGTGAAGACTTTCCTCAACAATTAACTCTGATGCACAGAATATAGCGGCAGCTCCAACCATCTCCAGTAGCAGAAAAATAAAATAAATTCAGCATCCGCAGAGAATATTAAGGACGCCCAGTAATATAGTAGTACTTGAATTTTATTTAGTCATTTAAAAAATGGACTATTGTACATATTGGAGTAAGAAACACCGTGGCATTTCTAACTCCGATATGTTCAATAGTCCATATTTTTAAATGACTAAATAAAAGTCAGGTTTTACTATATCACTGGGCGCCCTGAATATTCCCTGCGGATGCTGGGTTTACTTTATTCTTCCAAAGCCAACTTAATGGCCAGCAATTCCTGATCAATTATATACAATTTATTTTGGGAAAGGAAAAAGTCTAAGAAACAAAACCCGAATGCAATAGTTTTGCCTTTGGGAGTTTTTATGTGTGAGGAACACACTTTCCCCATGAATGAGGCATCCACTTCCAGGTAGAAGGGCTTTTCAGGGTCAGACCTAGACAAGATAGGTACAGAAGCAAAGGCAGACTTCAGATGGGAAAATGCTTCTTCTGCCTTGGGTGGCCAGGATTTCGGATTTCCATTCTTCATGGTAAGCACCACAATAGGTGGAGAAGTGCGGAATAAATTGTTGGTAATAATTTGTGAATCCCAGAAATCATTGTATGGCCCATAAACCGACTGGTCATGGCCATTGTAGGACAAAAGACAACTTGGCAGAGTCCATCTGAAGCCCTCAGTCGGAGACAATGTACCCTAGGAAGGGTAGACTGGTCTGTTCAAAAACATATTTTATAAGCCTGGCATAGAGCTGATTGCTTTTTAAGCATTTTAGGACCTGGCGCACATGGGCACAATGAACTTCAAGATCAGGCAAGTAACTTAAGATGTTGTCCAGATTCACAACGACACACAAGTATAGCAGGTCTCTGAAGATCTCATTAACAAATTCCTGGAAGACAACTGGAGCATTGCAGAGGCCAAAATACATAACCAGATACTCAAAATGCTTGTCTTGGGTATTGAAGGCAGTCTTCAATTCATTACCTTCACAAATTTGAATCAGATTTTAGGCCCCCCACAAGTCAAGTTTCATGAAGACTCTGGCTCCATGAAGACGGTCAAAGAGCTTGGATATCAGTGGCAACAGATATCGGTTCTTAATGGTAATCTTATTGAGACCCTGATAGTCAATGTAGGAGTAAAGAGAACCATCAATTGAGGAGCGTGATGCTGTAACTAAGTTACAGCAACTAAAAAGTCCTAGAAGGACTGGAGAGGAGGAACAAATACCTCCACAGGTTCAGTATGGAACAGAATGGAGTCACTCATTCATTGACCATTAATGATGCAGATGACCAGAGGTTTGTCAAGATGGACCTCTGGGAGATGATATTTTAAAACCAGAGATGTGTCAATGAAGTTCCCAGCTGATCAAGTATCCACAAACGCAGAGGTTAGGAACTTGACACCAGACAAAGTGCAGAGTTAGATTGGCATAGTCAGACATGGAGAGGTAGCCTCTTCCACATAGCCTAGGTGCGGGAATTTCCCAGATGCAATGGACAGTCCATACGGAGATGCTCAGAACTAGCACAGTAGAGGCAAAGATTCTGTTGTCGTCAATGGGACCGTTCTTGCTGTGACATGTGGGCACTTTACCCTTGCATAGCTACTTCTAAAGAAGTCATTGGTGTAGGCAGTGGAGCCCTTTAAAACACCAGAGCAAGATGGGGAAGACAGTGTGGCCAGGATCGACTCAGGTTGCTGATAAAGCTCCTGCTATCTCTCAGTGAACCGTATATCAATACGACTACTCAGATGGATGAGCTCATCCAGTGAAGAAGGGAGGTCACGACCAGCCACCTTGTCTTTTATCCTTCCACCAAGGCCCTGCCAGAATGTGGCTACAAGGGCCTCATTGTTTCATGACAGCTCAGAGGAGAGGGTGTGAAATTGTAGTGCATATTGCCCAACTATGAAGTCACCTTGAGGTAGGCGGAGCAGAGAAACCATAGCGGAAGACACACGTGGTGGTTCCACAAATATGTTGCAGAATGACTCGAGAAAGACTTGAACATTGGTGGTCACTGGGTCCCCCCGATCTCAAAGAGGGGTAGTCCAGGCCGAGGCTTCAGTGGTAACAGTTGTAACCACTGAGGTTCCATTTTCTCTCAGTTACTACCCAATTCCCTATGGCGTTAAAGGGGTTGTCTGATATATTTAAAAAGGGGAGTACTGGCTGAGATGTCATCACTGGGGGACTAGTGGGAAACAGCAGTGATGGCTGTTGTAGGGGTAAACATTATTGGTGACATGTCCGAAGATTATCGTCACTGTGGCAGTTTTTAGGTACATTTAATCAGTGTAAAGCAGGGGTGTCAAACTCGTTTTCACCGGGGGCCACATCAGCCTCACGGCGTACCTTAAAGGGCCTTAAACTGCCGACATAATTTTAGAACTGTGTAAACTTCTCCTTAACTGTTACATTTGTACAGTATTGCTATTATAATTAGCCCCTTGAGGGGAACCAGGAAGAATATATTGCCCCTCCATAGGTAGATAGGTACATCTGACCCTTGTAGGTAGATAAGTGGGTATAAAGCCCCCTGTAGATATCTGGTATATCTGCCCATTTAGGTATATAGGTATTTTGCCCCCTGTAGCCAGGTAGTAATATGCCTACTGCAGCCAGGTAATTGCCCCATGTAGACAGGTAATATGCCCCACATAGCCCCCTGTAGCAAGGGAGATGCCCCACATTTCCCCCTGTAGCCAGGTACATGCCCCAGACAGTCCCCAGGAGCCCGGTACAGGCCCCATATAGCCCCCCCCCAGTAGCCAGGCATATGCCCCATACCCCCCTGTAGTCAGGTACATGCCCCATATAGCCCCCCAATAGCCAGGCAGATGCCCCATAGCCCCCCCAGTAGCCATGTAGATGCCCCACAGCCCCCCAGTAGCCATATAGATGCCCCACAGCAGCCATATAGATGTCCCACAGCCCCCACAGCAGCTATATAGATGCCCCACAGCCCCCACAGTAGCCATATAAATGCCCCCCAACTCCCCAGTAGCCATATAAATGCCCCACAGCAGCCATATAGATGCCCCACAGCAGCCATATAAATGCCCCACAGCAGCCATATAGACATAGTTGCCAACTTTTGAAACTGAAAAAGCAGGAGATTGTAGAGGGCGGCGCGCGGAGTTTGCATGGACACGCCCATTTTGTTGGTGTGCCACGCCCCTTCGAAAAGCCACACCTACTCTACCTAACTGCATAACGGCTTTGGAAGAAAGCCAGGTAGATGCCCTTATAGCCAGGTAGTAGCCCCCCATAACCAGGTAGTGCCCCTTACAGGCAGGTAGATGCCCCCCTTTGTTAGCCAGGTAGTGCCCCCTTTATTTGCCAGGTAGTGCCCCCTCTGTTGCCAGGTAGTGCCCCCTCTGTTGCCAGGTAGATGCCCCCATTGTTAGCCAGGTAGTGCCCCCTTTGTTAGCCAGGTAGTGTCCCCTCTGTTGCCAGGTAGATGCCCCCATTGTTAGCCAGGTATTGCCCCCTTTGTTAGCCAGGTAGTGCCCCCTCTGTTGCCAGGTAGATGCCCCCATTGTTAGCCAGGTAGTGCCCCCTCTGTTGCCAGGTAGATGCCCCCTTTGTTAGCCAGGTATTGCCCCCTTTGTTAGGGTAGTGCCCCCTCTGTTGCCAGGTAGATGCCCCCATTGTTGCCAGGTAGATGCCCCCTCTGTTGCCGGGTAGATGCCCGCATTGTTTGCCAGGTAGTGCGCCCTGTTGCAAGGTAGATGCCCCCTCTGTTGCCAGGTAGTGCCCCCATTGTTGCCAGGTAGTGCCCCCATTGGTGCCAGGTAGATGCCCCCATTGTTTGCCAGGTAGTGCCCCCTCTGTTGACAGGTAAGTGCCCCCATTGTTTGCCAGGTAGTGCCCCCATTGTTTGCCAGGTAGTGCCCCCTGTTGCCAGGTAGTGCCCCCATTGTTTGCCAGGTGGTACCCCCTCTGTTGACAGGTAGGTGCCCCCCATTTTTTTGCCAGGTAGTGCCCTCTGTTGCCAGGTAGTGCCCCCTTTGTTGCCAGGTAGTGCCCCCATTGTTAGCCAGGTAGTGTCCCCATTGTTTGCCAGGTAGTGCCCCCTCTGTTGCCAGGTAGTGCCCCCATTGTTTGCCAGGTAGTGCCCCCATTGTTTGCCAGGTAGTGCCCCCTCTGTTGCCAGGTAGTGCCCCCATTGTTTGCCAGGTAGTGCCCCCATTGTTTGCCAGGTAGTGCCCCCTCTGTTGCCAGGTGATGCCCCCATTGTTTGCCAGGTAGTGCCCCCATTGTTTGCCAGGTAGTGCCCCCTCTGTTGCCAGGTAGTGCCCCCTCTGTTGCCAGGTAGATCCCCCATTGTTTGCCAGGTAGTGCCCTCTCTGTTGCCAGGTAGTGCCCCCATTGTTTGCCAGGTAGATGCCCCCTCTGTTGCCAGGTAGTGCCCCCCTAAAGCTAATAAAAATAAAATAATAAAAGCCACTCACCTGACCAGGCTCCTGCAGCGCGGCCTGCTACGGAGATCTCCTCAGGGGAAGTGAAAGCAGCCGCGCGTCACTTCCCCCTGCGCCGCTGACCTGTATGTACGGCGCACACCGGCGCTGTGCATACAGGGGGAGGAGGGAGGAGGGAGCGATCCCTTCTGCCTCATCCCTGCACCGCGAGACTCCGGGCGGGTGAAGCGGGCGCAGCGGCCGCTTCACCCGCCTGTGGGAACGGCCCGGCGGGGCCAGAGTAGCGCACCAGCGCTACTCTGTCGCCACCGTCAGGTAAAGAGCCAGTTAAGAGGGCGGGAGGAATGCCAACTCTGCAGGGAGGGTGGGGGACCCCAAATAGCGGGACCCCCCCGCCAAAAACGGGAGAGTTGGCATGTATGCATATCGATGTCCCACAGCCCCCACAGCAGCCATATAGATGCCCCACAGCCCCCCCAGTAGCCATATAAATGCCCCACAGCCCCCCCAATAGCCATATAAATGCCCTACACAGCCCTATAGATGCCCACAGCAGCCATATAGATGCCCCACAGCAGCCATATAGATGCCCCACAGCCCCCCCAGTAGCCATATAAATGCCCCACAGCTCCCCCAGTAGTCATATAAATGCCATATAAAATAAAATAAAAACTACTTACCTGGTGGAAGCGCAGGGCGGCCCGGTCGGGACCTGGAGCAGGTGTACGCCGTCACCCACCTCCCACAGATCTCCTCGGCGGCAGAGGCTGCCAACCGAGGAGACCTAGCGTCACAGGGGGCATGAGTAAAGCAGCACGTCACGCCCCCTGCGACGCCGTATGTACAGCGCTCACCGAGCGTTGTACATACAAAGGGAGAACGTAGGAGGGAAACGATCCCTCCTGCCTTCTCCCTGTACCAGCAGCTGCACCTAGCGTGTAGCTGCTGACTGACTCTGCGCGGCTGTGGTAAAACAGCCGTGCGGAGTCAGGGAGATCGCGGGCCGGAAAACACAAGGCCGCGGGCCGGATGTGGCCCACGGGCCTTGTGTTTGACACCCGTGGTGTAAAGTGTACCTGAAACTACGATCCTTCAAAAAATCTGGTGTCTGGTATACCTTGAATAGTAATGAATGCTCCTAAAAAGGCGGATTGCACAATCATTTTGCATTGTGTATCATTGCTATTGTATGTAAGGCGCATATTGAGGCGCATTGCGTTATGGAGGCACACAACGTATAATTGTTACTATATTTAATGCGCCTTTTTAGGCGCATTACAATTTGTCTTGTTGGTTGTATATAATCCCTAGTTTTGGTATATTACAGTTCGCGTCAAAAGATTTTTTACCGCATAATACGTAAAAACTATGGCGCATTTGTATTGGGACATGTCACCCTATTTCTTTATTCTTGAGCAATTCTTGTTTATAATATACATATATGCATAGGCACCCATTTACTATTCTTAAGGCCCTCTGCAGTCTTTATCTTCCTTTGATCCCCCAGTAACACAGGCATAGTTTTTTTTACTACTAGTAAATATCAATGTGAGTACACGCACACACTGGCCAGTAGCCTACAACTTGTCACCGATGCCTGCTGAGAAACAAATGGCCTCCATTATTCTTTTCCTTTGTCTTAAAACAGGGATTCAGGTTTCAGTTTAATTTCTGTACTTTCTATTCCAAACATTGGCGTTCTTTCATTACAAAATGATGACAGTGACCCCTTGGGGGGTGTAATTGAAGAGGATGTGGTGCTAACAGCTGAACCTTGAGAAAACTCTGCTAAATAAGAAGATACCAGTTGTACAAAGGGCAGATGGCAGGTGGGGGCGCTGCTGTAGTTATAAATTGGATGCACTCCATGGACTTTAAATTATACCTCTAGTCATCCCTTCCAGATAAAAAAAAAACATGTATATTGCTCAAAATTATTGTCTGAAGGACCGAAAAGTTATTTGTTAAATGCCTCTCACCTCAGCCGATACTCTAGCAGGACAGCACGAGGTGGCAGTTTAGGTCAGCCTGCACACCCCGTCACACATTTATCTGCATGCACAATGCAGTGCTAGAAAAATGTACATTGTATGGTTATCCCCCAGAGGAACAAATTGTGCAAAGAAAAGACCAGTGATAGTTGCAGGCCCGCGGTCAGCCAGGTCATCTTCAGTCTAGGCACAGACTCTAAAAGAACTGATATATTGATAGTATAGGCAGTCCTCGACTTACACCGTTCCGACTTACATCTGTCCCCTAGTTACAAATGGAGACTTATGTGGCATACTGGCACTTGTAGTTCCATGTTCCACAGCAGATATTAGCTATGGAACGACATGTTCCAGCATGCCACAGCAGCACATGAGGTGAAAATGAGGTGAAATCTTCTTAACAGGGGCACAGACAGTAAAAGAAATGTAAAAACTCTTCCCTGCGCTATGCAAAACTAAAAAAAAACCTTTTGTCCTGGAGTTACATTTGGTAAATATACCTGTTCCGAGTTACAAATTAAACTTACAAACAAACTACAGTCCCTATCGCATTTGTAACCTGGGGATTGCCTGTATTGTAAATTCTCATTTATTTGAAGAAAAAATGGTTATTCCTAAACAGGTCACAGTATGAGAAAAGGACCTTTTGCATCAAAGGGGTGTCCCCATCTTACACTTTGAGGTATATCTACAGGATATGCCCTGACAGTGTGTTCCCATTCTATTCTATGGGAGTTCAGTGTACAGCCGAGAACACAGCTCACCCCATAGACCATAACAGGAATTAGTGCACAAGTACGACCCATCCTCTGTTCTGAACTAAGAGGGACATACACTCACCGGCCACTTTATTAGGTACATCATGCTAGTAACGGGTTGGACCCCCTTTTGCCTTCAGAACTGCCTCAATTCTTCATGGCAGAGATTCAACAAGGTGCTGGAAGCATTCCTCAGAGATTTTGGTCCATATTGACATGATGGCATCACACAGTTGCCGCAGATTTGTCGGCTGCACATCCATGATGCGAATCTCCCGTTCCACCACATCCCAAAGATGCTCTATTGGATTGAGATCTGGTGACTGTGGAGGCCATTTGAGTACAGTGAACTCAAATTTTCATGTTCAAGAAAAACCCGTCTGAGATGATTCCAGCTTTATGACATGGCACATTATCCTGCTGAAAGTAGCCATCAGATGTTGGGTACATTGTGGTCATAAAGGGATGGACATGGTCAGCAACAATACTCAGGTAGGCTGTGGCGTTGCAACGATGCTCAATTGGTACCAAGGGGCCCAAAGAGTGGCAAGAAAATATTCCCCACACCATGACACCACCACCACCAGCCTAACCGTTGATACAAGGCAGGATGGATCCATGCTTTCATGTTGTTGACGCCAAATTCTGACCCTACCATCCGAATGTCGCAGCAGAAATCGAGACTCATCAGACCAGGCAACGTTTTTCCAATCTTCTACTGTCCAATTTCGATGAGCTTGGGCAAATTGGAGCCTCAGTTTCCTGTTCTTAGCTGAAAGGAGTGGCCCCCGGGTTGTGGTATTCTGCTGCTGTAGTCCACTGCCTCAAAGTTCACCGTACTGTGCGTTCAGAGATGCTCTTTCTCCTACCTTGGTTGTAACGGGTGGCTATTTAAAGTCACTGTTCCTTTCTATCAGCTCGAACCATCTGCCCATTCTCCCTTTGACCTCTGGCATCAACAAGGCATTTCCACCCACAGGACTGCCCCAACTGGATGTTTTTTCTTTTTCGGACCATTCTCTGTAAACCCTAAGATGGTTGTGCGTAAAAAATCCCAGGAGTCAGCAATTTCTGAAATACTCAGACCTGCCCTTCTGGCACCAACAACCATCCCAAACGTTCAAAGGCACTCAAATCACCTTTTTCCCCATACTGATGCTCGGTTTGAACGCATAGATTGTCTTGACCATGTCTACATGCCTAAATGCACTGAGTTTTCTGCCATGTGATTGGCTGATTAGAAATTAAGTGTTAACGAGCAGTTGGACAGGTGTACCTAATAAAGTGGCCGGTGAGTGTATATGAAAACTGTCTAAGTCCAAGACTTTTTTTGTTGCCCATAGCGACCAGTCAGAGCTCCCCTTTTATTTTGTCAGAGCTCTATATGAAATGAAAAGGGAGCTCTGATTGATTGCTATGGGCAACAAAGAAAGTCTTAGACCTAGACAGTTTTCATACGTGAAGACCTAAGACTTTTAAGGGTCCATTGCCAAGATATATGCGAGTCCCATACTTTGATCATAACTACATCATGAAAGGACAAGTTCTTTTAAAAAGTGTCTGTTCATAATGAAGGTAACTTTTTCCACAATTTTTCACAATTTTTATGTAGGGATTATTGTACAATGTGGTTTTGTTTCAGAAAACTGCAATATACAGTGATCCTTTGGCAGAGATATATGCAGAGAACGGCTGAGGGGCTGAAAGGTGTAACAGATGTAAGTCTATGTAAATTATATAGTGTATCCTAGATGTTATTCTTAGTTCTCCTGTTATGGCTTGTTCATTGCCTTATTTCCATTTATGCCACACATATTGTATATATCTGGATACCAGCAAACAAGTATTTGGACATATATCACCCCAAAGGAAAAGCCTTCAGTAGACCAAATATTGTCTATGTGTGACTGTGTGTGGACTGGTTAACAGCAGTATATTGAATTTGTTCGGTAACATAATGTATTGTCAAATAGTCTATAATATTCCACCCCACAAATAAAATGTATACCACCATAAAACACAGTAAACATCCTCAAAAAGATGCAGTGCTTGCAATCTACTAGCACCTCTCTGTAGTGCTGTGCGGTACTACATGTCCTGTACTGCTTCTACATGTATTAGTGAGGTGCATGCAGTGATTGGTGGTCTAGTATCTCCTCTCTACAGTACATTTCGGTAATACATGTCATGTACTGCTTCAAACATGTATTAGTGGGGTTTGCATGCATGGATTGGGGGTCTATAGCTTCCTCTACAGTACAGTGCGGTACTACATGTCCTGTACTGCTCTTACATGTATTAGTGAGGTGCATGCCGTGATTGGTGGTCGAGTAGCTCCGCTCTACAGTACAGTGCGGTACTACATGTATACAAACCCAAAAAAAAATTATTCCTTTAAAAAATAACCTTTAATTAACAACAATTAAAATATATGTACCTTGCTGTGTAAATAGGGACACACGTAGGGACAGTCTAACTATGCTGTCTCCTATGGTCTCTAACGCTAGTAGTAATCCCTAAGCAGAGACCCCACCCCAAAAAGGGCGACCCCGCACTTCTCCTCTGCTAGTCCCTACAAACTACAATAGACAGAGAAAAAAAACAGAGGAATAATAGCAGTTATACAATAGTGTTAAATGGAAATAAAGCGCCAAACAACGTGTGCGCGAAACAACCCCAATCGCGCTTCGTCCCAATCTCAGGGACTCCTCAGTGGGTCAAGAGAAAAACTTTTCCACATATCACAATAAGTGTATCATACTATTCATTAGGGCATGGTCCAAATAAATCCATAAGATCAATTCCTTACACTGCTTAATAACTCAAAGACAAAGGTACCTGAACCTCCAGTGTAATTCCTTTGGAGGTAATCAAAAGGTATGGTACCTAACGGAGTTGGTGTGTCTCCATATGATGGGAACGTCGAGATAGTGATGGTGTATAGTGTCCCACCTACATGTCCTGCACTGCTCTTACATGTATTAGTGAGGAACATGCAATGATTGCTGGTCTAGCAGCGCCTCTCTACAGTACAGTGCGGTACTACATGTTCTGTACTGCTCTTACATATATTAGTGAGGTGCATGCAGTGATTGGTAGTCTAGTAATGTCTCTCTACAGTACAGTGCGGTACTACTTGTCCTGTACTGTTCTTACATGTATTAGTGAGGTGCATGCAGTGATTGGGTATCTAGTAGCACCTCTCTACAGTACAGTGAGGTACTATATGTCCTGTACTGCTCTTACATGTATTAGTGAGGTGCATGCAGTGATTGCTGGTCTATAGCGTCTCTCTACAGTACAGTGCGGTACTACATGTCCTGTACTGCTCTTATATGTATTAATGAGGTACATGCAGTGATTGCTGGTCTAGCAGCGTCTCTCTACAGTACAGTGCGGTACTACATGTCCGTAAAAGCCTTACATGTATTAGGGGAGGGTGTATGCAGTGATTAGCAGTCTAGTAATGCCTCTCTACAGTACAGTATGGTATTACTTGTCCTGTACTGCTCTTACATGTATTAGTGAGGTGCATGCAGTGATTGCTGGTCTAGCAGCGTCTCTCTACAGTACAGTGCTTTACTACATGTCGTGTACTGCTCTTACATGTATTAGTGAGGTGTATGCAGTGATTAGCAGTCTAGTAATGCCTCTCTACAGTACAGTGCGGTACTACTTGTCGTGTACTGTTCTTACGTGTATTAGTGAGGTGCATGCAGTGATTGGTGGTCTAGTAGCTCCTCTCTACAGTACAGTGCGGCACTACATGTCATGTACTGCTCTTACATGTATTAGTTAGGTGCATGCAGTGATTTGCGGTCTATAGCTTCTTGTAAAAGAACAAACAGAGGAATAATAGCAGTGTTATACAATAGTGTTAAATGGAAATAAAGCACCAAACAACGTGTGCCTGAAACAACTCCCAAACGCGTTTCGTCCCAATCTCAGGGACTCCTCAGTGGGTCAAGAGAAAAACTTTTCCACATATCACAATAAGTATATCATACTATTCATTAGGGCATGGTCCAAATAAATCCATAAGACCAATTCCTTACACCGCGTAATAAGTCAAAGACAAAGGTAACTGAATCTCCAGTGTAATTCCTTTGAGGTAATCAAAAGGTATGGTACCTAAAAGGATTGTGTGTCTCCATATGATGGGAACGTCAAGAAAAGGATGGTGTATAGTGTCCCACCTACATGTCCTGCACTGCTCTTACATGTATTAGTGAGGTGCATGCAGTGATTGGCGATCTAGTAGCTCCTCTCTACAGTACAGTGCAGTCCTAAATTTCCTGTACTGCTCTTACATATGCCAGGATGAGCACAAACTTTAGGTGTAATTTTTTTTCTGGTACATTGTGTATAAAGTACATAATCCAAAAATATATATACGATTTCCGCTATTTCTGATGTTATATGTAAGGACTTGCTTTCTCTGGATTAGTTATCTGCTTAATCTCCATCTTGCATTATGACGATGACATTTTGGGACTTCGGAACCAATTACCAGTTTTCCATAGAGTTATGGTTTCAACATTCAATGGTGAATAGTCTATGATGTATTCCGACATATACACACAAATACTAATGTTCACTCAGCCTTATATGGATCATGCCGCATAGTACTACTTCTCTAGGCCTGTTTGCTTGAGGCAATTCTCAGTATCTGCTCTTATTCTGCATATACGGACACTATAACACTATAAATTCACAGACAGACCAGAAAAATATATTTTCTATTTTTTTTTTTTATAACATGTGACATACAAACCATTCTCAGCCTTTCCAGCCATCAGTGGTCAGATACAAAGTTCTGAAGTAAAGGGACAACTTAGTTAGAAAAATCCATTTTAAAATCTCCCCAGCCCAGCTCCAATGTTCCCGACATGGCAGAAGAGATGATGCCACTAAGTACAGTACCTCATCACTGTTGCTATGTTAATGGAGCATTGGGCTGAAGTGCTGGGGATGTCGCAGGTGAGGATTATTTAATATAAGGACAATGCTAGGAATTTTAAATACTAGGACAATGCCTTTAATTTTGGGGCCTATGTTATTCAAAGGTAACATAAGGAGAGTGTGATGTGGGGGTATGGTCTGTGAAAATGGGCAGGATGTATGTTTGTCATAATTTTTGGACTATAGGTAGTCTGGGGCTATAAGAGAGTTTTTGTTTTTTTTTGGGGCGTTTTTTTTTTTTTCTAGCATAGGGTTTGAGTTTTTTTTATTTCTGCATCTTAACTACTTTAAAAGGGGGAGTAATCGCTTCCTTACTTCGGCTGAGCACCCCTTCCTTTTACTTCCCAGCTCTGTGAATGCAGGCTTTCTTCCCCCCTCCCAGCGGGATGACATCACCCCCCTTTTTCCACTGGGCCGAGACTCCCCCCCCCCCCCCACCCCCCTCAGTCCACATATCACGGGTGTCTCTCCTTTTCATCTTTTTTTATAAAGCTGTATACAACCACGGGCTGTTTTAAATCTAACTGACCTGACTTCACCTGGAGAGTATTTACGTTTCTAAAACTGCACAATCTGCGTGTATGCAGGAGAGTTAGCACAGGGAAAAAACTTCATGTTTTCTCATGTCAATCTGCTGCATTCTGTTTGCTAGGTGTGGAGACAGAAAAAGCTACGGCCCCTAATCTATCTTTTGTCCCCCTAATCGACCCGGGGGTTTGTACAGAAGTAAATGAGCTCTCAGCTAGAAATGCAAGGGGGAGGGGTTAGACCCACACTGGATATCAGTGTAAATAAAAAACACAAGATAAGGGACACTGTGAGAACAAGGCAGCTTTGCTAATGACATCCAATTGCAAAGTTGCTTGTTTTCACTGTCCCCTTATTCTGAAGACCATTTAATGAAATGATAACACCCCTTTAAGGGTTCTGGTCTAGGTCTCGAATTACACTGGGGTTTATAGCTTTTCTGGAGACTTTAGAACCAGGTCACAACACTCACACATCTACGCTCAACTAATATCTTATGTTTGATATTTTATCAGAATGCAGTTTTGCTCTGTTATACTGGGTAGCAATGGAGATCAGTATTTTGTGTTAGGCACATACAATATGCTGGAAAAGCGCTCAATTGAATAGTAAGGGCATCATCAATTGGTTGTAAACCAGCATGGAGCACCACACATAACCATACAACTGGCACTCTGTATAAGCCTCATCTATGTGCGATTATAATACTAGGAATCACCCTCTTCATGTAGTAGTAGTGTGAGTTGTTATTCATCAATATTGTTTCAGCTATCCCCCCTATATGTTACTGTGGCTTTTCTGCAAACTGGTGCTAACTGTTTCTCATACAATGTGCAGTTTTTTTTACTAAGCTACTGCCCCCCTTATAGGTGTTTGATAATTGTCAATAGTGAGCTGCACCTGTGCAATTTCTCCCATATAGCACTGGGACTTTTATTACCTCCTACTGGGAATGTTTTTTATTTTTTCTTGCCAGCCATGGAGCTGTGAATATGTCCTAGGTGCATTACTGCTGGAATAGGTAGAGCACTTTAAAACTGGTTTACCTGAGCCAAAAGTGTTGTTAAATCTATGACCCACAGTAGAACAGGTTCATAGATTCAGGCGCATTCTACACTACAAATGCACGCAAAAAAAATGGTGTCTGTGTTTTCATGTTACAGAGGCCCAGCTAAGAATCCTGGGGTGTAACTATTGAAGCCTGGGCCCCATAGCAAACTTTTGGACGGTGCTCTGCTCTGCTAAAAACAGTCAGTCCTGCCTCTGAATGCTCGGGACAGAGCGTCTGGGTGTTCTGAGGCAGGATGCGCCGGGCCCCGTAGCAGTTGCTACAGCTGCTACCCCTGTAGTTCCGCCCCGTGAGCATCATGTATATGGTCCACAAGCCTTTCTAGGGTCGTGCCAGTCTGTGGTTCAGGTTTTAAGATATATTCAGCTTATAAAAAATAATGACATTAAATATGACCAATGACATCACCAGGTTTGGGCTTGTGAGAACCCAGTAGAAAAAGATTAAGGGCGACATGTATGTATGGGGCTGCTCCTGAAGTCTGGCGTCTTTTCAGCCCGAAAACTGCCGCAGACCCATTTGTTTAATTTTAATCAGGCGCACTCCAATATCAGGCACATTACAGAGCGCCCGCAGCACTTTGTAATGCGCCTGAGATCAGGGGGTGTGCTGGAGGCATGTCGCACTACAACCGTACGAAGCTACACATTTATAGCTTTAGTACGGCAAATCCAGGTGCATTACTGCTGGAACAGGTAGAGCACTTTAAAATTGGTTTACTTGAGCTAGAAGTGTTGTTAAATCTATGACCCGCAGTAGAACAGGTTCATAGATTCAGATGCATTCTACACTACAAATGTGCGGTAAAAAAATGGCACTTGGGCGCCAAAAATCATGCATGTCACCCTAAAAGTTTCTGGTTTAGAATACCAACCTATACTATTTAATTACATTAAACAAAATAAGCTGTGTAGCTTCCAAATAGCCATGAAATCACCACCAGTTTCTGAGAATGTTTGGTATGTAGACAAGACATGCAGCAAGTAGTACAAAGCTTCCTCGGAAATCCTCCAAGGTCTCAAGGTGACATCTTGCCGCCAAAACTGACTGGTTTGACTGCATTTACAAGAATCAATGTGACCTATATTTCTTCAAAGCAGCGTTCTAAAAAACAAAACCTAAGTTGGAGAATATTCATTGAACACAGTCTGTAAAGTTATTGCTGCCCAAGGGAACTAATATTTTGACCTTTTAGTTTCCAAAATCATGAGCATCATAATATGTACAGTATATAGTATACAATATATTATAACTTGTAGAAAAGAAATGGAACGACTTACAAGGGACGACTATTTTAATTTAAATCCAACTTAAACACTGAATAAACTTGACTTCCTTATCTAGATAAACCTTTCCCTTAGCCAGGCCTAAGTAATAGGGTAACACACCTTAGCAAGTTGTGTAATTTCATTTTGTTACTAATACTCATCTAGGGTTCATGCACATGGCCTTTATTACATAAAAAATATGACATGCCCTATAAAACAATGCATCGGGGAAGTAGTCTCTCTTGGAAGTATTGATTGTACTGTAGATGTAATGCAGTGGCATATTTAGGGGCCGTTCACACGACTTATTCTGGGACTGATTCCAGCCGTACTGCGCGCCGTATTTGCGCTCCAATATGGCTGGAATCCGTCCCAGTCATTACGGTAATCCACAGTTCTCATAGAGAACTATGGATTCCGTCTCTCCTCCCCGCTCGGCGAATACGCCGAGGGGGGCTATAAGTTACATGCACATTACTAACGGCGTGTATGCACCATGAATAATGAATGTCGGCCCCATGCCCTGCCCCCGCTTCACGGCAGCCGGCGTAATTGCGGGGCGAAATCCGTCCCGCAATTATGTCGGCTTTAAGCCGTGTGAACGAGGCCTTAGGGTCTCATGTATGAAAACTGCCTAGGTGTAAGACTTTCTTTGTTGCCCATAGCAACCAGTCAGAACTCCCCTTAATTTTTTAGAGCACTGTATGAAATGAAAGGAGAGCTCTGATTGTTTGCCATGGGCAACAAGGAAAGTCTTACGCCTAGACAGTTTTCATACGTGTCCTCATAGGTGCTTACAGCAGTGTTGCAGTAGTCTGTTCTTGTTCAGTTCAACACAGGTTCGAATTAGTAAAAAGATTTGGGGTTCAGGATTTCCCAAACCCAAATTTTTTAACTCTGTCCCTAGCCCTAACCTTAACCATAAACTAGACTTTGGGAATTTTAAAAATTGGATTTTTTCCGGGCCCCTTTTTTTGGGTTAACGTTTGTCTGCAATTTTTTTTTCTGATCTGGGGAAGGAAGTGGGAACTCCTTTTTTCAACTTCTGGGGCCCAACTCACATTAAGCTACATAAGTAAACCATAAAAAGGCCTGAAAACTCTAACCCCAACTTAGGGTTACAGTTACTTTTGAGGGCAAGTTTGGTTTAATTAAGCCCAATTCAATTTAAAGGAAACCCCCGTATCTCCCCTCTCCTGGAAGCTGGATTTGGGCTATCAATGTCCAAGAAACTGGGTGGGTGCCAAAAACCCCTGAAATTTTGGGTTTTTCCAAAAACTGTTACATAGTTGGGTGAAGCTGGGGTTAAACCCTTTTGTGAAGGGGTGTTTGGGTTTTTAAAAGGGGCGGGGGGTCCATGCAAATGTTGTGGTGGTGCATGTCCCACTTTCGCTCCTAAAACTTTTGGTCACCATAACCCTAATCAAAGCATTCAGATTCAAGCCAAATTTGACTTTGCTCAAAACTCGTAATCTAACACGTACCTACAGTCTCTGTACTATGGACTTTTAGAAACTCTGGGGGGCTTTTATTAAAAAAATGCCTAGGTCCCAAAACCTTTTTTTTGTGGTTTCCCTACAACCAAAACAGGCTCCCCCCTTTCCCTTCATATAGGGCTTAGAAAAAATTTAAAATGGGGGTCTGAATGGTTGCCCCCATGGGCAACAAAAAAAAAGTCTTAACCCAAGACAGTTTTCATACATGTACCGGGGCCTCGCTAGGGGAATTCATTCGGGGAAAGAGCCCCGAAAAGAATCCGCCTGTTTCCCCGGTCTCGGGGGCTCCAGGCCCCTGCGGGTGGGCCCGGGGGCACCCCAGTGGGGGGCGGGGCCCGCCGATCCCCCTTTTGACTGTGCCCCCCCGGGTTTTCCCCTCCCCCGCGCAGTCAGAGTCGGGAAGGAAGGGAGGACGGAAACATTTTTTCCTTTCCGGGTTCCCTCCCCGTATTTTAAACAGCGGCCCTTTCTGACGCTGTTTAAAATAACCCCCGTGAGCTTTTACAGGGGGGGTGACCCCCCGTGTCATCACCCCCCTGCGACGCGGGGTCCTCGAGCCGGGAGCTCTGCCGGCCGAGGAGGTCCCGTGCCCCGGAGACGGGGGTAAGCAGCGTGGGTGACATCACGTGTTACAAACCCCTCCCCAAGCTGCAGGGCCAGGACGCGCCCGGGCCCCGGGGTAAAAGGAAAGTAGTTTTTTTGTAATTTTATTAGCAACAGGGGGGGGCAATTTTGTGGCTACAGGGGGGCCATTTTTTGGGGGTACAAGGGAGGGCCCTTGTGGGTACAAGGGGGGGGATATGGCTACGGGGAGGGGGATGTGGTGGCTAAAAAGGGGGGGGATATGGGTACCCGGGGAGGGCTGTGTGGCACAAGGGGGGGGGCCCCCAAAGGCTACAGGGGGGGGCCCAAATTGTGGGGTTTCCCAAGGGGGGGCAATTTGGGTACCCGGGAGGGCATCCCCCCCCTGTGGGCTACAAGGGGGGGGGGAATTGGCACGGGGGGCTTTTGTGGCTTTAAAAGGGGGGGGAATATGGCCCAAAAGGGGGGGGCCCCCCCCTGTGTTGGTACAAGGGGGAATATGGCTACAGGGGAGGGTTTTGTGGCCCACAAGGGGGGGATAAAGGCTACAGGGGGCATAGGGTACGGGGGGGGGATGTTGGGGCCAAAAAGGGGGGAATATGCCTTAACCCCCGGGGGGGGGGCATGTTTTGGGGGTACAGGGGGGGATATGGGGTAACCGGGGGGGGGGGCTACAGGGGCAAAAAAACTTTAAGGGGGGGGCCATGTTGGCTAAAAGGGGGGGAAAGTGGGCTACAGGGGGGGCATTTTTTGGGTACAGGGGGGGCAGGTGTGGCTTTCAAAGGGGGGGCCCTGTGTGGGTACCCGGGGGAAAATGGGTACCGGGGGGGGGCAAGTGGGGCTACAGGGGGCATATGGCTACGGGGGGCATTGGGGGTACAGGGGGAATATGGCTACAAGGAGGGGCATTGTTTTGGGTACAAGGGGGGGCATATGGCTAAAGGGGGGGGAATGTGGGGGTACAGGGGGCATATGGCTACCGGGGGGGGCATTGGGGGTACAGGGAGGGCTGTGTGGGTACAAGAGGGGGGGATGTGTTTTTTTTTTTTTTGGGTTTCAAGGGGGGGAAGGGATTAATTTGGGGTTTCCCGGGGTGCATGTGGGAAGGGGGCCCCCCCAAACCCCCCCCCCGGGGGTTTGCCCCGTTTGGGCCCCCCCCCCAAAAAGGGGGGCCCCCTGTTTTTGGCAAAAGGGGGCAAATGGCAAAAGGGGGGTGCAAAGGGTGGCTACGGGGGATATACTGGCTACAAGGGGCCTATAAGGCTAAAGGGGGCAAAGTCCCCTGGGTACAGGGGGGCCCATTGTCAAAGGGGGGATGGTCACTGGGTACAGGGGGGAAATATGGCTAAGGGGGGATGGGCACTGGGTACAGGGGGCATAAAATGGTAAGGGGGATGTCACTGGCTTTCAAAGGGGGGCCAAAATGGGTACGGGGGCCTATTGGTAAAGGGGGGATGTCCCCCTGGCTACAGGGGGCCTAAAAAGGCTAAGGGGGGATGTCACTTTGGGTTTCAGGGGGCCCCATATGGTACGGGGGGATGTCACTGGCTACAGGGGGGGATTTATGTGGCTATTGGGGGGGGTAACGTGGCTACAGAGGGCTAATCCCCTGACTACCCAAAGGGCATAAATTTCTGGCTTAAAGGGGGGGTAACCCCCGGGTAGAGGGGGTAAAAACCTGGCTAAAAGGGGGTACAACCTTGGGTACATGGGCTACTACCTGGGTATAGGGGGGAATTTTTAACCCACAAAGGGGGGAATTATTACCATTTGGGGGACTATAGATGGGGGTTTTTTATAGAGATAGGAAAATTTTAGAGAAACCCCTGATAAAATTGAGGAAATCTAAGATGTTTGTTTTTTAAAAAATTTTTAGTGAAGAGTTTTGGACGGTTAAAAAAAAAAAAAAAGAAAAAAAAAAAAAAAAAAAAAAAAAAAAAAAAAAAAAAAAAAAAAAAAAAAAAAAAAAAAAAAAAAAAAAAAAAAAAAAAAAAAAAAAAAAAAAAAAAAAAAAAAAAAAAAAATCATCGGCGGGCTGGGGCAGATGGGGAAGAAGAAGAGAAGAAACAAACTAATTTGGGAGTCTCCCGTAATCACTAAAAAATTAAAATGCAGTGTAATCACTTTTTAGTTCTCCTGACGTCTACATACAAAAAGGGTTTTTCCCCTGTTAAAAAAACTTTCCCCGTTCACAATAGACGCAATAAATTCCGTTGCACCCGGGCCCCAATCAGAAAAAAATTAAAAGGGCCCCAGCCCCCCGGGGGTTTTGGGGGCCCTAGCAAAGCCCCTTTCATGTACCCCATGTTGCTATTTATAAGGCCTTTTTTTGCAAACAGCTTAGCCATGTGCATTGGGCTTTAAAGGGTTTTCTTATCTCAAACATCTATGGGATATCATTAGGATATTCCATTAATGTCTGATTGGTGTGGTCCCACTTCTGGAGTGCCCTTACTCCATGTTCTTGTCTGTGCCATAACTTCACAGTACAGAGAGTTGGTTGTACATGCACTGCTTTCTCCTTTCATTTAAGTGGGGGGAAACCCCCAAGGGGGGAAACCCTTTTCCAAATTCAAAAAACATACAGGTGGGGCATCCTTGAAAAGCGGGAATGACATCCCCAAAGGTTGGACTGTCGCGTTAAACAGAGTTTTGATATTTTTAAAACAACTAATTATCTGAAAATATTTGTTTTCATTTGGCCTTAAAGCTCTCCGGAGTATAGAAAAGCTCTCATGTCAAAGCAACTACAAGTGCTGTGAATGCAGAGCTGAATAAAAAGCCCCCCCCAGCCTGACCAGGAAGAGACAGGATGCATGAATGTAAAATTGCTTGGGTTCTCAAACAGCATGGTGAGACAACCCCTTTAAGTAACTAAACTATTGATGCACATAATATTATTATTTCAACCAATGTCACACAATTCAGCCATATCCCAAAACATAAAGGGTATAAAAAATTAACGGAAACAAAAACCCGGGGGAAGGTTTAAAAAAAATTTTGGAAGGGGAAATTGATGGGGATGATGTTTTTGTTTTTGGGAAAAGAGGGCAAGTTAAAAAAACCCCAAAAGAGGGGGGGCATTGGAACCAAAGGTTTAAAATTCGAGAAGCTTTTTGGATTCTTAGTTTAAATATTGGAATTCCCCATAGCCTTAACTACAATGCATATATATTAAAAGTGTCATAGTGTAAAGCACACATACAGTTGAAACCAGAAGTTTACATACACTATATAAAAAGGCATATATTCATGTTTTTCTCACTATCTGATATGAAAGCAGAATAAACCTTACCCGTTTTAGGTCAATTAGGATTACCAAAATTATTTATACTTGCCAAATGCCAAATTACTTTCTGCAAAGTCAAAAGTTTACATACACTAGGATTACTATGCCTGTAAACAATTTGGGAGAGCTCATATGATGATGTCATGTCTTTGGAAGCTTATTGGCAATATCTGAGTTAATTATTGACATACCTGTGGATGTATTTTTAATGCATACCAGCAACACAGTGCTTCTGTGTGCAACATCATGGGAAAGTCTAAGGAAATCAGCTAAGATATCAAGAAGAGAATTGTGGACTTTCACAAGTCTGGATCATCCTTGGGTGCAATTTCCAGATACCTAAAGGGGCCTCGTTCATCTGTACAAATGATTATACACAAATACAGACAAGATGTGAATGTCCAGCCATCATACCACTCAGGAAGGAGACGGGTCCTGTGTCTCAGAGATGAACGTTCTTTGGTCCGACATGTGCATATCAACCCAAGACCAGAAGCAAAAGACCTTGTGAAGATGATGGGGGAAGCTGGTTAGATTATGTCATTATCCACAGTGAAACGAGTACTATATCAACATGGACTGAAAGGCCACTTTGCCAGGAAGATGCCATTACTCCAAAAGAAACACATAAAAGCCAGATTAATGTTTGCTTAAGGAGAACCGAGTCAATGTTTTGGAGGGGCCATCACAAAGACCAGATCACAATCATATTCAAAATTTATGGGAAAAGCTGAAAAGGCAGGTGTGAGCAGGAGACCTACAAACATGGCTCAGTTATACCAGTTCTGTTGTCACGGTTCACACCGCAGTCCCCTGCTATGGACCATTTAGCGTGTCCGTGCCTTCCTTGTACTTACTTCCTGGTGTCCTGTATGTGCACTGCGCCCCTAGGGCGAACGCGCGGCAACTTCCTGCCCTTTACAGGTTCTCTGTCCTGTTCACCTTCCTCTTGACCTGTGACCCCTGACTATAAGAAGAAGTTCCTGTCTTTGCTCTGGGTCAGTCCATTGTTGTGATGAGCCTCATGTAGAGGTTGTCCATCAGAGCTCCTGCTAGCTTCTCAGGGATGCTATCCTGGACTTAACCTCTGAGATGCTGGTTCAGTTCCTGCAGCCCATTAGAGCTCCTGACCACCTGTCTGTCATCTTCTGCTGTCCCTGATACCCGTCTAGTACCTGCTGAATCCTGCCCTGTACCTGTCCAGAACCTGCTGTGCTTCTGCTGTTCTTGGTCTCATACGTTTACCTGCTGTACCCGTCTACCACTGCTTCTATGCCTGGAGTTCCTGACCTGTTCCTCGGCTGTCACCGCAGGTAGCCACATCAGGGGTAGCGACCTGGGGGTTCCCTGCAGCAAAGTCTGTCCTGCCTTGCGGCAGGCTCCAGTGAAGACTGGGGGCCCCTTAGACTCCACTCCCTGGCGTGGATCTCCATATACCATCTCGCTTGCGGTGATCACAGTGGATCCACTCCCAGATACCAGCGATCGGCGCCTCAGCGTACGTTGTTACCGCTGGATCGTGACAGAATGGACTGACCATGGATCCCGCCATGGTTACCCTGACTTCGTGCCTGCTGTTACCTGCTGTCTTGCTAGTCTGTTCCCTGCCTGCTGGCTCATGGTTCGCACAAAGTGTCTGTCTTTGTCTGTCCCGCTGGCTCATGGTTCGCCCAGAGTGTCTGTACCACTGGCTCATGGTTCGACCAGAGTGTCTTGTCTGTCCCGCTGGCTCATGGTTCGTCCAGAGTGTCTGTTCCACTGGCTCATGGTTCGCCCAGAGTGTCTGTCTGTCCCACTGGCTCATGGTCCCACCCAGAGCATCTGCTAGTTCATGGACCCGCCAAGAGCGTTCGCTTGTTCATGGTCCCGCCAAGAGCATCTGTTAGCTCATGGTCCCGCCCAGAGCGTCCATTAGCTCATGGTCCCGCCCAGAGCATCTGTTAGCTCATGGTCCCACCCAGAGCGTTCGTTAGCTCATGGCACCTGCTGTGCTTCTCCTGTCCTTGGTCTCATACGTTTACCTGCTGTACCCGTCTACCACTGCTTCTGTGCCTGGAGTTCCTGACCTGTTCCTCGGCTGTCACCGCAGGTAGCCACATCAGGGGTAGCGACCTGGGGGTTCCCTGCCGCAAAGTCCGTCCTGCTTTGCGGCGGGCTCCAGTGAAGACCAGGGGCCCCTTAGAGTCCACTCCCTGGTGTGGATCTCCATATACCATCTCGCCTGCGGTGATCACAGTGGATCCACACCCGGATACCAGCGATTGGCACCTCAGTGCATGTTGTTTCCGCCGGATCGTGACAGAATGGACTGACCATGGATCCCGCCGTGGTGACCCTGCTTACGTGCCTGCTGTTACCTGCTGTCTTGCTAGTCTGTTCCCTGCCCGCTGGCTCATGGTTCACCCGGAGTGTCTGTCTTTGTCTGTCTCGCTGGCTCATGGTTTGCCCAGAGTGTCTTGTCTGTCCCGCTGGCTCAAGGTTCATCCAGAGTGTCTGTCTGTTCCGCTGGCTCATGGTTCGTCCAGAGTGTCTTGCCTGTCCCATTGGCTCATGGTTCGCCCAGAGTGTCTTGCCTGTTCCGCTGGCTCATGGTTCACCCAGAGTGTCTGTCTGTCCCGCTGGCTCATGGTTCGCCCAGAGTGTCTGTCTGTCCCGCTGGCTCATGGTTCACCCAGAGTGTCCATCTGTCCCGCTGGCTCATGGTTCGCCCAGAGTGTCTGTCTGTCCCACTGGCTCATGGTCCCGCCCAGAGCATCTGCTAGTTCATGGTCCCGCCCAGAGCTTACGCTTGTTCATGGTCCCGCCCAGAGCATCTGTTAGCTCATGGTCCCGCCCAGAGCGTCCATTAGCTCATGGTCCCGTCCAGAGCATCTGTTAGCTCATGGTCCCACCCAGAGCGTTCGTTAGCTCATGGTCCCGCCCAGAGCGTCCATACCCGTTTTTACTTGTTTTCCCGCCCTGAGTTCCCTCCCATTTAGCCTAGTGCCCCATTTGTTCCTCCAATGCACCTCCTTTTCTAGGTTTTCCCTATACTGGCTATCATACAGCCTGTACTTGGTTTTAGGGTTGCCCCCGTAGACGTTGTGCGCCCCTGACCTATGTGGAATGCCATTCTGTGATTTGGAGAGGGAGAAGGGGCTTTGAGGAGGGTACTGTCACGGTCCCCTGCTATGAACCGTCAGCATGTCCGTGCCTTCCTTGTACTTACTTCCTGGGGTCCTGTATGTGCACTGCGCCTCCTAGGCCGCGCGCAGCAGTTTCCTGCCCTTTATCGGTTCTCTGTCCTGTTCACCTTCCTCTTGACCTGTGACCCCTGGCTATAAGAGGAAGTTCCTGTCTATGCTCTGGGTCAGTCCATTGTTGTGTTGAGCCTCATGTAGAGGTTGTCCATCAGAGCTCCTGCCAGCTTCTCAGTGCTGCTATCCTGGACTTAACCCCTGAGATGCTGGTTCAGTTCCATCAGCCCATCAGAGCTCCTTACCACCTGTCTGTCATCTTCTGCTGTCCCTGATACCCGTCTAGTACCTGCTGAATCTTGTCCAGAACCTGCTGTGCTTCTGCTGTCCATGGACTCATACGTTTACCTGCTGTACCTGTCTACCCCCACTTCTGTTCCTGGAGTTCCTGACCTGCACCTCGGCTGTCACCGCAGGTAGCCACATCAGGGGTAGCGACCTGGGGGTTCCTTGCAGCAAAGTCCTTCCTACTTTGGGGCGGGCTCCGGTGAAGACCGGGGGCCCCTTAGACTCCGCTCCCTGGTGTGGATCTCCATATACCATCTCGCCTGCAGTGATCACAGTGGATTCACACCCAGATACCAACGATACCTCAGCACACGCTGTTACCGCCGGATCGTGACATCTGTCAGGAGGAATGGACCAAAATTCCTACCAACTATTGTGAGAAGCTTGTGGAAGGATATCCAAAACGTTTGACCCAAGTCATACAGTTTAAGGGCAATGCTAGCAAATACTAATGAAATGTATGTAAACTTCAGACTTTGCAGAAAGTAATAAAAATGCCTTTAAAAATTCTCTCTATTTCTCTCACTAATTTTGGTAATCCTAATTGTCCTAAAACGGGTAAGGTTTATTCTGAGTTCATGTCATATAGTGAGAAAAACATGCACTGTGTCTTTTTATGTAGTGTATGTAAACTTCTGGTTTCAACTGTAAATCACAACAATGTTAATGCGGTAATGGTGTTTAGAACTTTGCATTTGTACAGTGTTATCCAGCTAAGCTAGGGTTAATATGTCTGCAGTTAGGGCAGAGTATAGGCATAGGATGATGTAGGTGTCATTTGCAAAATTAACTGGTTCATTGAGTGTTTTTTAATGAACCAGGTGTGTACTAATAAGTGCCATGACAAAGAACCTTTAAGGGGTTAAAAACGGATAGCCAATTGTACGCACCTCAGTGTTTTACCTTTTGTATTCTTCATTCTTAGAAATAAAGTTTCATCTTAGCAAGACCGGAGCATCTATGATTTTTCTTATATGATATATGTTAAGATAAGGTTGCTCTAGTTATTTTGTATATGTCCTGTAGGATCCCATGTGTGATTAGAAGATAATTAATAGACAACAGCTATGCTATAAACAAGTATGGTTGTTTCAGCTTAGAGTTATTTCAACAAGGGAGGGATAAGTATATATAATGTGTCATTGGTGCCTATTATCTCAGTTTAAACTGAACTTTTCTTCTGCACATTAGAGGAAAGTCCAATTGTCTTCATACAGATTAAGGCGTCATCTAATTTGTAAGGTAAGATCAAGTAACAAATATCTATTGTTTATGGCTAGCCTTAAAGGGGTGTTATCGTTTCATTAAATGGTCTTCAGAATAAGGGGACAGTGAAAACAAGCAACTTTGCCATTGGATGTCATTAGCAAAGCTGCCTTGTTCTCACAGTGTCCCTTATCTTGTGTTTTTATTTACACTGATATCCAGTGTGGGTCTAATCCCTCCTCCTTGCAATTCACTAGCTGAGAGCTCATTTTACATTTGTAAAAGCCCCTGGGTCGATTCACGGAGCTGTGTCTCTGACTCAGAGTTAGGGGCCGTAGCATTTTCTGTTTCCACACCTAGCAGAAACAGACTGCAGCAGATTGTACAATGAGAAAACATGACAGTTTTTTGTCCCTATGCCTAACTCGCCTGCATACACTCAGATCTGTGCCGTTCTTAGAAAGCTGTAATACATCTCCAGCTGTGAGAGATCAGTGCTCAGATTAGATTGAATGCAGCCTGTGGTATGTATACAGCTCTTATAAAATAAGACTGATAGGGAGAGACACAGTGATATGTGGACTCAGAGGGGAGGGGTGGGGAGTCTCAGGCCAGCAGTGAAGGGGGGATGATGTCATCCAGCTGGGAGGAGAAGAAACGCCCCTGCATTCACAGAGCTGGGAAGCTAAGAGAAGTGTGAATCAGCCGAAGTAAGGAAGCGATACATCCCCTTTAAGCTTAGACTGCTGTAGGCTGAACACTCATTCAGCCACCAGCTATGTCTTCTGATCCTCCTTTACACATGCACACTCAGTTAAGCTGAGCATGCATTGTATTCTGAATTTGGAGTGGGGAAGAAAGCCACTACCAGACACTGACTCTTGGCAACAGTTTATCTCTTAGAAGACAAAATGAATTCCAACAGCCTCATCCTAATCTGTCCTGACATCATCTGTCAGAAGGTCATCATACACATTATACAGTGCGTATGGCCACCTTTACTACGGGCCTGCCATGTTCAAGCTGAGGGTCTTGGTGGTCAGATAACTTCCAGTTTATTTGATCACAAAAGAACATGTTACCACTGCAGAGACCCAGGGATGTAGTTTCCATCAGCATTCTTTGAAGATGCTGCTGACAACAGGTTGCAAGTAGAGCACAAAGTCTCTAGAGTGAGACCAAATCCATACATAGGCCAAAAGGTCAGAAGCATAGGGACAAAAAAAAATGTTAAGTCAAAGCCTAGGGTCACAAGGAGCATAGTTAAGGCATATTCAGATGGTGACAAGCCAGATCAGGTACCAGAAATACTGCCTCATTTTAATACAAAAGAATAGCTCAGGGCGAAATAACCTGTTAGTGAGGAAATAAGATCAGGATGAATGATAGAGAAAGGGAGAACAACAATCTTCCAAAAGCAGTACACCAGATATAGAGAACATTTCCAGATTTTTTTTCCATTTTACAGAAATTGCTATTTGATATTATTTGGTTGCGTACACTACATTAAAGATTAATTATGGCTTCATTTCTACTTGGTATTCATTTTTACTGGCACATTATTTCTCACTATCAACAACTTCTAGTTTATCATTTCTCAATGGACATTATAACTAGCAGAGGAGATCCCGTGGGGGATTATACTTGGCATGTGTACTTATTTATGTAAGCAGTTTATTTTCCATGAGATAGTTTCAATTAATCAAGAACATAACCCATAATCCACCTAAAAAAAAAATCCAAAAGTTCTCTTATGTCAAGTTTCTGTAAATCAAACTCGAAAACATGGTGACAACCAGTATGGCTTCTATTTTAGTTCCTATAGGGGTTTTTCACTTGGATTTCTCTCACAGTTGAATGTTTCTGTGTTCAAAAAATTAACCCTACAGGCCTAAGAGGCTCAGAATGTATTAAAGGGACACTGTCATTTAAACTTTTCTTTTCACATATTGACAATCAATATGCGACGATTGTTCTTTTAAATAAGCAGACCACGATCTCCTCCCTTCTGGGCAGTATTCCAACATGATAACGACCCCAGACTTACCTCCAAGACGACCACTGCTTTGCTAAAGAAAATGAGGGTAAAGGTCCTGGACTGGCCAAACATGTCTCCACACCAAAACCCTATTGAGCATCTGTGGGCATCATTCTCAAATGAAGATGGAAGAGCACAAAGTCTCTAACATCCACCAGTTCTGAGATGTCGTCATGGACGAGTAGAAGAGGATTCCAATGGCTGCAACCTATGAAGTTCTAGTGAACTCCTCCATGCCCAAGAGTTAAGACAGGGCTGGAAAATAATGATGCAAAATGTTGACACTTTGGGCGCAATTTGTCCTTTTTCACTTAGTGGTGTACTCAATTTTGTTGCCAACGGTTTAGACATTGTACAAGCTGTACATTGACTACTTTACATTTAAAGGGAACCTGTCACATAGGTTATGCCCCCCTTCCTGAGGACATCATAAGCTAGTGTCAGACCTGCTGTTTCCAGCGCTGTGTTCCTTATTCTGCAAGATGCAGGAATTTTCATGTATTTAATGCTCATATCTGCAGTTTTCAGACAGAAAAGAGTCAAAGAGTCAGTTTTTTTCAAACCCCACCCACCTGAGGTTAGCCCCACCCCCCTCAACTGATTAATGTATTACTTTGAATAGGTAGAAACATGTGAATAACTGTCAGTGGGCAGAGCTAGCCTTTGGTGGGTGGGACTAACACCTGCTCATGATTTAGATTTGAGCATTAAATGCTCTAAAACTACAGCATCTTATAGAATAAGGGGCACAGCGCTGGAAACAGCAGGTCTGTCACTAGCTTGTGCTGCCCTCAGCAAGGGGGGCATAACCTATGTGACAGGTTCCCTTTAACGTTTCATACTTTCAGTGTTGTCCCATGAAGATATAATGCAATATTTACAAATATGTGAGGGATGTACTCACTTTTGTGAGATACTGTAAGCATATTCCATAGGACTCCCCTGCACAATGAAGGCCAAAAGAGTGTTTTGTTGACTTCCATCAGGCTGGTATACAACTGTATACCATAAAAATTAAGCTTAGAATAGCACTGTAGACGTCTATTCCATAGGCCAGTATACAGTTTTTTTACAATAAGACAAGGAGGCACTCGTGCTTACCAGTTCATTAAGTGTAATGTTCCCCACATAATTGTGCAGTCTTATACTAATAGTATCTAAGCTTTGGCCACTTATCCATAGGTCTCTCTACTCAACATTTCAGTAGGCACTCACCAGGCATTATGGCTTCTTGTCTCTTGACACTTGAGTAGGCTCCCACTGCCCATCACACACAGTGCCCATGCTTGCCTCACCTCTTTCTACTGCAAAGTCTTCTCTATTTCTGGTGGAACACCATGGCACACAGTTTAGTCCATGGCCCAATCAGCAAGTCCTCACAAGTTAGCAAGATCAGTCTTCACCTAGCAGCTTATGACTCTCTTAGCTCAGTATCTCAGCTCTCTGTCTCCTATTATCAAAACACCAACCGCTTGCCACACACATAGGCTACAATAGCAGCCACACAACAACTTGTCGAAAACACTCTTATTTTATATGTGTTCTCAGAATATGCCCACCACATGGTCACACCACTCAATGCCTGCCATTTGCAGGCTCCTACATAGCCTCCAATGTTAGCCCCTACCAATGGGACCATCAGGTCAGTGCTGGCAGTATATCTGTCATGGGCCCTGATCAAATGTTATAAAAATAGGTGCCCTATTGTTACTATTGAGATGGTAACTGGTGATGGGCGGGGACCAGATGATTTTGCTGGAGAAGCCCTAAAATGGCAGCTCCGGTCCATACTAACCAAAAAGCAGTCCCAAAGGGCATGAGATTGGAAATTCCCTGGCACCATGTTGCCAACCACACAGAAACCTCAACCTGCTTACCTAACACGAGAGCAGCACAGGGTACATTTCAAGCAGTAAATACATTTTGCAGATAAACTACTTTATACAGTTCACTACCATGCAAATATGGTTCAGGGAGAGGGTTCGTCACAGTTTGTCCAGAACTTCATTTCACCCTCCTTAAAATTTGATATGGGAACAGCAGCCCTGCAGGATATGTTTTATGTTCTCATTAAGCTTATGCTTACATGTAGAGGCAAAATGTTTAGAACCAGGTACATTTATTGCTATATTCTGAATCTGCACTTTAAGTCAGACAGATCTAGAAATTAAATTTTTTTGTGGTTTCGCCAAAACTTTATTCCAGAAAAATAAGCTGACATAATGCTGCTGTATGTATGAAGACAGTTGATTGGTGAGGCATCATGAGATATATCAGAAGAACTAAAATGTTTAGGATTTAAAATAAAACAACATATCCACTTTCTTCCATAAACAGTGCCACACCTGTCCATAGGTTGTGTGTGGTACTGCAGCTCAGCTTAAAGACCCCTACAGAGTATCTACAATACTACACTTCGTAGTGTGCATGTAACAGTACTTGGAAAGCCAAAGTTCCTAGGGGTTTTTACCCCAAATCCCCTTTTGGCCTCTTTTTGGCCCATATAATCAGATACACATGGGGGTGGAATATGAAAAGCCAGGAATAGAAAAATGGCGAACGGCGCACCGATGGTTTTAAAAAAACTCTTTATTCCATAAGGGGTACAAAAGCAACGTTTCAGCCACTACACTTGGCCTCCTTCAAGGCCCATGTAGGGGTGAACTTTCATTTTTTATCCTTATGGAATAAAGAGTTCCTGTTTTAATCCATCGGTGCTGCCGTCGCATTTTCTATTCCTGCCTATTTGTTTGGTGTGTTCAAGGCTTACACAACCAGTGGACTGGCTGATGCACAGAACTTGGATATTTACCCGTTGTGAATTGGGGCTGCCTCATTTTCTGTTGGTTTTTCTTGGAATAGTGAAGTAGATCACACTTTTTTATCTGGCTGAATCTAGTAGTTTTTTTTTAAATGGACCCCTGTGATTGATGGATGCCACTTTATAGGATCCACACAGGCAAGCACTAACAGATGTGCTAGGAGATGTATGATCCTGCTTCTGAAAAAATCTTCTAAAATCAAAAGTTTTATTTTAAGGGGATGTATCGCTTCTTCAGTCCGTGTGTTTCAAAGTATTTTCAATATCTCAGCTCTACAAATCCAGGGGTGTTTCTTCCCCTCCCAGCTGGGTGTTTCTTAACTGAAAGGTGATGACATCATCCCCGCCTTCACTGTTCATGCTGGCTTCCGAGCCCTGTTCTCCCCCCCCCCTCTCTGTCTGAGTCCACATCTCACTGTTCCTCTCCCTGTAGTCTTATTTTGTAAGAGCTGTTTAAATACCACATACCTGCATTCAATCTAGCCAGTCTTCTATGAACTCAGTCTTCTATGATCTCTTCTCCTCTCTCAGCTGGAGGTTTGTTACAGTTGAATCCAGTCTTCTATGAACGGCACAGATCTCCCTTCTATGTAAGAGAGTTAGGCACCATGGCACAATTTTGCTGTTTTCTGATTGTAGAATCAGCTGCAGTGTGTTTCTGCTGGGTGTGCAGAGTGAAATTGCTCCGGCCCCTTACTGTGAGTGAAAGAAGCAGGGATCGAGGCACATTTCTGCTGTTTTCTGATTGTAGAAGCCCTGCAGTGTTATTGTGTTTCTTCTGGCTATGCAGAGTGAAATTCCTGCTGGTTCCTTACTCTGAGTGAGAGAGACAGTAATGCTCGCTCCTGTGAATCTGACCGGGGGCCAGACAGAATGTAAATTAGTAGAGCCCTCAGCCAATGACAGGACAGGAGGAGGAATCCGAGCAGCACTGGGGAACAGTGTTTACAGAAAGAGAAGATAAGGGACACTGTGAAAACAAGACAGCTTTGCAAATGACATCTAATTGCAAAGTTGTTTGTTTTCACTGTCCCCTTATTCTGAAGACCATGTAATGAAATGATACAACCCCTTTAATCCATATTAAAAAAATCATGTTTGATAATAAAAGTGCAAACATAACTCTGATTCGTTTTAGGCAAACCGCTGCCTTTAGTCTGTTGTGCCATCCACTGTTTGACTGAAGTACGTCAGCATTATGTTTGCACTTTTAATATGAACATTCATTTTTTATCATGGATTGAATAACACTTGTGATTTTTCCAGTAGCAAGATTACATATTTGGTTGCCTTGGGTGCTTTCACACAGAGCAGTATTGATACAGTTTTAACTGTGCTCCATTTAAATTGCCTTTATTACCAGCAAGCTTCTTTCAGTTGCCTAAATTGTTCAGAAAGGTGTTTCAAGTAAGTAATCAATTACTGTGTTTGAAGTCTTGTTGATACAAACAACACTAATTGATTACTCACTCTCCAAACAGTTTAGATAAGTGCAAAAAGCTTGCTGGTAATAAAGGCAGTTTAATTGAGGCGCAGTTAAAACTGCACCAAAACTGCATTTTTGGCACGTTTTTTGGTGCTTTTTTTCAGGAATGCACAGCATTAATTGCTGTGGTTTTCTGCAAAATAGAGCCAAAAGATGCACCAAAAAACATCCGGCGGGTTACATAGACTTCAATAGTAAATTTTCTGGCCTGCCCTGCCCTTGCGTTTTTTGCAACATGTTTGAAAAGCAGAGAGCAGAAATGAGCAGAAAAAAACATTCTGTGGAGACTACAGAACGATGTTACTATTAGGCCTCGTTCACACGGCTTATTCTGGGACTGATTGGAACCGTACTTCGCGCCGCATTTGCGCTGCAGTACGGCTCCAATCCGTCCCAGTAACTACGGTAATCCACAGTTCTTATGAGAACTGTGGATTCCGTCTCCTCTCCCTGCTCGGCGAATCCGCCGCGGGGGGAGAAAGTGACATGAACATTATTTACGGCGTGTACGCATCGTGAATAATGAATGTCTATGGGGCCGGCGAGTTGCCGACCCCCTGCCCCACCCACGCTGCACGGCAGCCCGCGTAATTGCGGGGCGAAATCCGTCCCCGCAATTACGTCAGCAATAAGCCGTGTGAACATTGCCTTCCAGTCTATGGGATCTGTTTTCAGTAGTTTTTTCAGCAGTTTCAGAAAATGAAAAACACTGAAAAAAAAAACCAAAAATGTGTGAAGTAGAGACATAGCCTAAGAGTTACTGACTGGTAGAACACAGTGACTCTATCAGGATGTTATGTGCTGCAGCCACGTGAAACACAAGGTCCTGGCAGAGTCGGGAAGTTTAACAGCACACTGCTTGATACTGAGTGGCTCCACTCTCTGCTGTGCTTTGCCCTCTGCTTTCGGCTCCCGAACAATCTATTCACAACTTTCATTATGGTGTCAGTAGCAGCTATCTCCTACAGCTGCCCACATCCTGGGGTAGCCTCACTGTAGAGACAAGTACTACTGTCTGGACATAACATAATGGGGGTTAAAAGCTAGTCATATACTATATGATAGATAGATAGATAGATAAATATATACTACAGGTAGCTATATATACCTAGTGGGGGGCTATATTTGCCTACAGTGGTATATATTGTTTATATCTAATTACAGGGGGCTAAATCTATCTACCTGCAGGTGAGCTATGTCTACCTACTTACATGGGGCATGTAACTACCTACTTAAAGGGGGCTATATCTACCTGTATGGGAGCTTTATGTACCTACCTATAGGGGGCTATATCTACCTACAGGGGGCTTATATGCCTACCTACCTACTAGGGGCTTACATGCATACCTACTGAGGGGCCTCTATACCTACCTACAGACTGGTGGTTTATATGCAACCTACATACAGGGGGCCAATATATTCCTACCTCTCTACAGGAGGCGTATGCACCTAACTACAGGGGCCTATATCCCTACCCACCTACAAGTGCCCTATACACATACCCACCTACCTACAGGGGGCCTATATATCTACATACTATATTCCTACTTATTGAGGGGGGCTATATAACTACATATCTATTTAATAGAGGACCTAAAAAGGTATAAAAGGCAACACATCCAAAGTACTAATGATATCCTAGTGCCAGCAATATAAAAACTACATCACAGGTTTACAATAACATAAAGGGAAAAATCGCAGCACTCACAGTTTGAAAAAGTAAAGAAAAGGTGCTGCTTTATTCCAACCTGTCCAGTGGTGATGTTTCGACTCCAATTGAGTCCTACTCCAGTGCTTCTGTATTATTCAGTGGGTGGTCGTGAGATGTGTTCAGGATGTTCATGATGTGGCGATATTATTAATTCACTATGTTGTGGTGAACTGGGGTCAGGGTGTGGCGGTATCATTCAGTCAATATGTGGTTTTGATATGTGATCATGGTGTGGCGGTATTATTCAGTCACTATGTTGTAGTGTTTGTGTTCATGATGTTTTTGGAAATTTTTCAGTCACTTTTTTGTATTTAATTGTTCCCTGATGGGGGTGTTTTTATTCGTTACTATGTGGTAGTATTTGGGGGTCCAAAAGTGGGTTTAATTTTTCAGGGCCCCTGTTTGGTGGGTGAAAATGGGGTTCATATGTGACGGTTTTAAAAATTTAGCTTTTAAAGTGGGTTTGGGGATATGTGGGTCATTTTTTCTGGTGGTTTTTTTGGTCTTAGTGGGGAATTTATTGGTAATTTAGCCTTGGGATTCTGGGTTTTTGAGTAAACAAGGGGTTTTTTTTTGTAAATTTTATGATATTATTTAGTCCCCAGTTTTCAGTTTTAGTTAAATTTTTAAGGGACTGGTTTTTTAGAGTGCAATTTTTGCGCCAAAGTTGCAAAACCCGATTAAGGGGGGGGGAATTTTTTCACCCCGCCCTGAGTGGGAATTTTAAACCTTGAAACGCACTAGTGCCTTCCTTCCGGGGGTAATTGCTTTCCTGTGCTGAAAAATTTGGAAAACTGGGTGAAAATTTCTCTCTACTCAACAGGAAGGTGTTTATGCAGTTTTTAGATCTAGTGGCCCCAAAAGAAAAAATGCAGGGTTTAAAAAAAAAAAAAAAAAATACTGCTAGCGATAGGGCAATTTTTAAAAAAAAAAAGAAAAGAAAATTCTTAAAAAAATGTGGGTTTTAAAAAAAAAAAACATGAGATAAACAAAAGGTTCCATTTTCTACCACACACTTCCTTTTAAAACAATGATTTTAAATTAGCATCACTTCCCCGCAGGGGCCCACAAAAGATTGCAAAATAATTTTAGATATTGGGTCTATCCCTTTAATCCCGGCTTTTTATGGATATTGTTACATTCCCCTATTAAAAAATGTCTTTATCACAAATTTTTTTGTCCGCCGCCCCCGGGCAGGTGTCGTGGCTTACTGCTTTACCCCGATTATAAAATCGATTTCAAAAAAATCCAGTTTGCCTAAAACCCGTGTCAGTTTACAAATCATTAATACTTACTGTCCCCTTTAAGCTGGAGGGAGAGGTTCCTTCCAGCAACTTTACTTCCTTGTATGTGATGGAAATCATTTTTTGCTAAGGTCCCCACAATTTTAACCCCTTTTAAAAAGCACTTGGGGTTTTACATTTGCAACCAAGCTTATTAAAGATGGTCTTCTGATGTCAAAAAACCGGGCCCTTGGCCCTTCCGGAAAAAATATATTTTCCTTTCTCATTTAAAAGGGTCCCCTTTCCCAAAAAAATACGGGTTAAAGGGTGATTAAAATCCCGACTTTGCCCATGTGCAAACCCAAAACCCCTTCCCCCATTTGGGTGTAAGACTTAAAAGGGTTGTTTTCCCCTCTCATTTATTGATCTTACCTCGTCCTTTTTTTCTTGGTTTCATTTTGGGAAATTTAGGGGGTGTTTACTGGCCTTCTACTAGTCTGCAGTAGAAGCCCGGTCTTTTAGCAAAAGCAACCAGTGCTGGCAGGGCCCATCAGGAAGATCAAACAGGGCTGAAAACTAAACGACCTGAGGAGCCGATGCAGCCCATACAGGGGACATCTCAAATATAGGGCCAATTTATAATAGGGCAAATTTTGCCCCAAAATGACCCTTTTTTTGCAACCCTCTTAACATAAAAAAAGCAATCCTTGTAGCGAGACAACCTTTTAAAACCAAACAACCAAAAAAGTTTAAATGGCCAAACCAAAGATTTCAGCTGTCCCCTGCAGTTTAAAGGGCACATAGGGTCCCTTGAGTGCCAGAATAGTGGGCTTTTTTTCAGAGCAATGTAATATAGAATGAAAGGGAACAGAAACCTGTGATATGGGAAAAGAAGCAATAGTTTGTTCTGATTTATTTGAAAAGGACACGTGTTTTATTTTCTTCAATGGTTTTTTTTTTTGCAAATAAAAATCTTTATTTATAAAAACACCAACAAATTTTTTCAGGTTTTACAATTTAGAGGGGTTTAAATTTCAGACAAAAAAACAGCATTACACAAAAAAAGCTTTTTCCCAAGGTGAGGCACAAGGGGTGAGGAAACCCCCCTCGCAAAAGCTTACAATCTAAAATGGGTTTTTAGGGGGAAAAAAAGGTAAGGGAAATGGGGTAGGTTTTTTAAAAAATGGTCCCGCCATGTTTTTATAAAAATGGGGTGGTTTACCCTAAAAAAATTTGGGGGAACCTGCCACCCCCGGGCAGTAAATCTATATACAGTTTAAATTTCCCCGGAAATGCTTTAGTGTAGGGATTTACAGATGTGTGTGATAGAAAGGGGGGGGGCCCTTAGCAAAATTTGGGATCTTGGTTAAAGGCCTGCCTAGGAAAATGTAAATTTTTAGGGCACTCTTAAAACTTTTTAAAAGGTTTGGAAATTTTGCCTGAATTTGGTTTCGTGGTTTTATTGTTCCAGAGAATCAAATGCAAACAGGTGTGAAAACTTGGAGACAGGTTTTTGGGGGGTTCCCGGAAAAGATTTTTTTGGTTTCCCTAGGGTTTGATATCAGCAGTAAAAAACGGAGAGAGCCCGGTAGGGTGGTAGACAGAGATGAGGGATGAAAATGTAGGGGGTGCAGCGCTGTGCGCCCCAGGTTCCCATGAAATTAAACAAATTCTTGGGATTTTTTCTTAAATCTATTTGTTTTCAATGTTTCCCCCGTTAATTTTTCCCCCCAAAAATTTAATTTAAAAAAATTTCTGGCAGCTGGGTTTTCCCCCAAATTTTGGGGGGGGGTTTCCCTTTCACATTCTGACCTTTTCCCCCTCAGTGGGTGCCGTGGGTGTGGTTTCCACAACAACCCCCTTTAAAAAACCCCGGGGTTGGGTTAAACACCCCAGCTGACCTTTATTCCCGGGAAGGCAATATTCACACGGGTTATTTTTAGTAACATTTTTAGCCGGGTTGCCCAATCGTAAATACGTTTTCCCAAAAAGGGGCAAATTTATTTTTTAAATTTAAATCCCCACCAAGGTTTGGGAAAGTATTTGGAACTGGAATTTTACGGGATTCACCATCCCCTTCATTTATGTTGGTAATCCGTTCCCCCGGGAAAAAATTGACATCACATTGTTTTTGGCAGCCGGGGGTTGGGGGAGGGGAAAAACCGCGGCCGGGAATCCGGAAAGGAAGTAATTTCGTCTGAACGACGACCCCGTATTTCCCATTAAAAACAAAGTAAAACGGCCAGTTACTTTGTTTTGTAAGGATTTCGCACATGGGGTCCGCAAAATCCATTGGGCCCAAATAACCCTGTGAAAATGGCCTAAAACTTTTCTAGGGGGAAAAAACAGAGGAACAGCACAAAAAAGAGAAGAAGAGAAAAAGGCCCCCAGAATTATTATTTTTTTTTAAAAAAGACGCAGGGGGATTTTCCCGGGTTTTTATTTTAAACCCTTTTTAGCTGTAAAATAAATTTTCTGTTTCTTTTTTTAATTTTTCATCCTGAATTTTTTAGAAGTGTTGTTATAAAAGAAAGGAAAAAAGGCAAAAAGGCCCCCCCCCAAAAAAAAAAAATTCCCGACGACAAATAGTATTTAAGTAGCTTTTCGGGCTCCAATATGGGCCCCTTTCATCCTGGGGCATTGGGAACCCAAAAAAGAACACATCACTTTTTCTTTTCATCATTTATTTAAGAGAAACTACAGCAAATTCCTGTTATCCCCTTTTTCTTTAAAGAACATTGTTAATGTTTTTTTGGGAGCTGAAAAGGGAATTGAAGAAGACAAGTATTTAAATATTCCCCAAATGAAAACAAGTTTTTTTCTCTTGGGACCTCAATATCAGACAAATACCTCATCTATATAGCGAAACCCATGTTTTAAACCTATCTTCAGAAAAAAGGAGAAAATGTAATATTCAATTTTTTTATAAAAAAAAGAAAATGAATATTTCTACATAACTTTGGGGGAAAATTGGACCCCATGGAATCCCCTGCAGTCCAATAATGCTCATCTTCCCAAAACCCGGGAAATAATTATTGGTAAAAAATCCAAAATCAAGTTAAGTTAAAAAAGATGCCCATTTTGTGAGTTAGTCAAAGAGGGGTTTAACACATTTTACATCTTTACTGCCTTTTCCCCCATGGGTATATTAGTAAAAAGTTCCTAATTATACTTTTACCCCCTTTTACCAAACATTTCTCCCATTGTTTTTTCCCTTTTCAAAACTCACCCCCCCGAATTTTCCCCAAGTAAAAGCATAGTTTTTCCCCTTTTTTTAAAATTTAAAATTGTTAGCCCCCTAATTCTTTTGTGAGGAATTTTCCATATCTTTCAATTCCCAACCCGTTTTCGCATTTACTTTGGGAACACTTATTTCCCATTACTTTTTGCCATAACCACATTTCATAAGTTAAATTTTCAAAATTTTTTAGATTTCCTCCAAACACATTTAAAATTTTTTCCCCAAAGGGCCGGGATTGATGGGTTTTCCGAGACTTGGGTTTGGGTTTAGAAGTTATGAATATATTTCTCATAAAGAATAAAAAAGCTAACGAGTTTTATTGTTAAAAAATATATTTATTCTTTACCTTTCTTAGTAAACAGGTTCATTTTTTACCTTTATGTTTTGTGTTAATGTGGTATGCATTTAGAATTGCTTAGGTTTAGTGCACACTATTTGACCAAATAGGCTCTGTTTTGAGACATTTGACATCTGTTTTTATTAACTAGTTTGTCTATTGACTGTCCACCATTTTTTTCTGCAATTTGGTTGGGCAGGTTTGTTTATATTTTTATTATAGATACAAATGTATACGTTTACACATACACTATGGGCACATACACTAATATACATGTTCCATTGACATACACTTTAAAAACTTATAATGTAACATATATGTTTTTGCACAACTTGAAAAAGTGCCTGCATCCTCCATCTGTTAAAATGTATTAGATATTTGAGGGATTATATAAAAAACGGACACAATGTCAATGTACGTTGCACGTCCACCTATATGAGTAAATGAGCACGTTCATGCATACATTTTCATTATGTTGCAACACAAGATAACAGATCCGTCATCCATTCAAAATAACATAGCGTGCACTACGCTCTCTCATTGTACGCAACGCATGCTTGAGAAAGGTAGCGGCGTTTCCTAAATGTCGCTATTGCAGCACAGTGTGCTGAAGAGTCTCCAAGTAATCAACATGTATTGACTGCTGTTTGTGGAAATTAATCTGAATGCTTTGTGCACTTTTTGGATGAGCGTACTGCAGGTTTTTCAAGAAGAATTTATAAAGCATTGTTTATGCATTGTTGTTATATATCATCTGATATTTAAATATTTATATGAAAGAATCATGAGGAAAGTGACTATTCCCGCTGTTGATTGATCAGTTCATTCTGAACACCATTTTGTGGGGGAATCACAGGAAAAGTGTACAAAAAATCACTAGTCCTTATCCAGACAAGAAAAATGAAGTGTATCCGATCAATGAATGATACATTTCCTTTTTTCCTGTCTGGAAAAAGGAAGTGATTAGTTTTGCGATTTTCCTCTGAGCGCCGGTACAATTCAGGAAAATGGAAGTGTATCAAAAAAACAAAATGATACACTTCCTTTCTCTTGTCTGAAAAATGGCTGGATTTGATGTCAAATTTATGTGTAGCCACACTGTCACTGCAATGGCCAGGATCAGAGCTTGCTGGCCCCCAAGCCTAGACTGGCCACCTAAATGATTGGGCAGATTCCCAGTGGGTCGGTCTTCTTGTGGTATACCTGTACTGCAAGTTGCATGACCAAACAAGTAAAAGTGAGGCTTGGGCAGCAGGCAGCATCAGGATCACACACAAGATCCTGCACTGGACTGCCATATGCCTTCTCTGTGCGTTTCCACCTCCTGGCCTCAGTGCGCTCCCAGCAGGGAAAAACTCTCAGTCCAATCTCCCGTAGAAGCCGTTCCCACACGCTGTCCTCCTCCCTTCCAACTGCAAGATTAACTCCTCAATGAGTCTGTTATCCCAACTACTATTACTGACCTGATATAGTGACTATAAGAGCTGAAATCCACCAAGACTAGCAATGGTCTGCATGGATGCTATACGCAGAATGTTAACCCATGGTGTCCATACAAATCATTTGTAGCTTTGGTAGATTTTAGCACCTACTTTAATATCACCCCTGTTGAGACTAATATGACTCCTGTAGGGGGGATAATTGGCCCTTATAGCAGTCACATAAACTCCTACAGAACTGTTATTGCTAGGGTTGTATAATATCCATCAAGACTAATAAATAACAGTATGAATATTGTGGGCTGTAAAAATAATTAAAGGGACACTATTGTTATTTTTTTTCATATATCAACAAGTAATACAGTGAAGGAAATAATTATTTGATCCCCTTACTTAATTGTTAAATTTGCTCATGACAAAGGACTGTTCAGTCCCTTTAATTTAACGCTAGGTTAATTTTAACATTGGAGATAAATATCAAAAAAAAACCAGAAAAAAAATTGTATAAATTATATAGTTTATTTGATTTTTGAGAGAAATAAGTTTTGATCCCCCTCCAACCATTGGGGATTTTTTGCTTCTACAGACCAGTTAGATTCTCCTAATTTAAAAATTGTTCCCTGCATTAAAGACAGCTGTCTTAAATGGTCCCCTTTTACAAAAGACTTTTGTCCACAGACTCAATTAATCAGTCAGACTCAACCCTTCTACTATGGGCAAGACCAAAGAGCCCCTTTTTAAGAATGTCAGGGACAAGTCATAGACCTCCCAAAAAACTGGAATGACTCCCAAAACCCTAATAACAAAGCGAGCATCAAGTAGGCACTAAGCTTCAGCCCGGTGTGAAACCTCAGGGTTTCCCTTTCCGGTATCTAACACAGACCAGCGATTTAAATGTTACAAATGGTCTGATGTGACCTTTGGGTGCCCTCCCTCCCCTTTAACTTTTCCGGAGTTTGCAGCATTCATCTTGGTTCTTAGGCATTGGTTACAATGAAGCGGTCATCAGTGGGTGATGTAGCAAAAGGATATCCACTTCTCTACCTTTCTGTGACTCTTCCAGTCTCTCTGTATCTCTGTTGGAACCTGCTATGCAAATTGTGACACCTAAGCTCAAAAAAAAGGCCACTTCCGTCTGAGAGCATCCTACTTGAAGCCTAACAATGCCGAGGTAATGATGAACCTTTATAAGGTGTTGTCTTGGTCACATGATGTCAAAATGTGAACACCATGATGAGGAGGACTGTTTAAATCCCAATTGAAATTGATGTCCTAAATTTATTGGGGGATTCACAGATCAAACACCTGTTGAAAATTGTGCCATTAACCTCCTTGTAAGAGGTCAGCAAGTTGTGCAACAAGTACTGCAACACTGAACAGTTAGACATGTGCATTCTTAAGACATGGTCCTGTTTAGTTAATTTAAAAAAAATCAAAAAGTTTTATGTTCATCATGAAATTGCAAACAAAAGCCAAATATCCCTAACTTTTTGTAAGTAGTGTATATTGCTATAAAGGATGGGGATAGCTACAACTATGAGGGATGAAAGAGTCTTGCTTGTTAGGAGAAGTCATCATGGCAGTTTGGCCCAGATGGAGAAGAAAAGGGAATGCCTACAATCAGAAAAAATGTGACCTGGGGGTCACTGAATTTAGGAGATAACGATTCTGGAATATCTTTATTTACAGTGGAACATTGTGATTTTATGTTCCTCTGTTATTCCTCTTTAAAATGTATGATTAAGGATTTGCCTAATTAATATTAAAGGGGTTTTATCGTTACAAAGATCATGTCTCAGATTATGGGGACAGTAAAAATAAGCAGTTTTGTAATTGGGTTGCATTACCTCTGTCACTTGGTTTAGCAGATATGAGCTTCTCTGTAAATCTGTCTTTTATTTCTGCTGTTGCTGGTCAGAACGCCCCCTGGTCGATTCCTGTGCCCTAGACACGCCCCCTGCACTGTGATTGGCTGGCTGACATTTCATTCAGCCTGTTGGGATATGCCCCTAGACAGGAAAAGTCATGGCCTCGCCCCCTGTGCTGCGATTGGCTGCCTGCACACTCTGTGTTTACTCCCCTCTGAGCTGTTAAAATCGATAGTGAAACCAGAGTCTGCTGGCTCTATGTACATCTCAGCTCTAGGGGGAAGGATCTGGGTAATTACTGGCTGTTTAAAGGGTTTTTGCCAAGAGGTTGATTCACCTCCTCACAGGTTCGTCCTTAAGCTGCTATTTTGAAAAGAGGGCGTTCTGTTCCTCAGATCGAATGCAAGCCCTGCCTCCTTATGACATCATCATCTGTAGTCCATAACATAAGGATTCACCACTGCATCTATATAAGCTGCTTGTATAGAGTAGTGCATAGTTGATCAGCTGGGCAATACAGAGGTTGGGAGTTCAAGTCCCATTGTTTTTTTTTTTTGTTTTTTTTTCTTTTATAAATTGTACACATATGTAAAGATATGAAAATATATTTGTGACATCTATAATTTTATAATATATTATACACACAACACACCACACACACACACAACCAAAACACACACCAACACACACACACACAGAAAGCTCCCCTATATAGTGTCCCATCCTCAGTCACACCAAGCACTTCCAACATATTTTGATACAATGCATATACTCTCGGGGATGAGACATGATATAGGGGAGCTATGTATGTGTATATATATCATTATAGAGATTGACATATATATTTTAGGTCTCTCTTCATATGTGTAGAATTTAGGGGGAGGAAAAAAATATAGTCCAAGACACACAAAGTCCAGCTCACCTGAATGAATAATTGATTGTGGACAGCCAGCAGGTGCACGGGTCTGGCTGGGAGGCACCAGCCTGTGAACTAGAGACAAGAAGTCCGCATGGATGGCGGAAAAGATCCAGCACCGTTGGACAAGTCATGATTAAGGGTGCTTACCCGAAACGCGTTGACTCTGACTGTCGTGTCTGGATTTTAATGATTTGATACAATAAAGAAGATTATTTTATTTTTCCAACGGTGCTGGATCTTTTCCGCCATCCATGCGGACTTCTTGTCTCTAGGAAAAAAATATACCCTGTGAGGGACTAGAACTCCAAACCCCTTCGTTGTAAAACCAACACTCTACCGTTACACCATCAGCCCAAGTCAGTTACAGGTTGAGCAGGTTCTTCTCTCAAAGCTGATTTGCTACATCCCCACTATTTTCACTCATATCACTGAAGGAAGCAGAGTCTTTTCTTGAAGCTGACATTTGTCCCCGAGTTGAGCAA
>JAODAL010016829.1:0-79501 GCA_025379985.1 Phyllomedusa bahiana
GGTTTCTTGTGAAAAATTTATAATAACTTGCTGGCTGTTTGGAAAAAGCAGAGCGAACGTCCTTATGCTCTGAGAGTAGAGAAACTGGGGGCTAAACAGGAAACGCTGTTCTTGTAAAAAGGGGGGTCATGTGATTTTCCAGCCAATGAAAATCACTCCCGTCAGATTTGCACCCATTCACCTGCTCTATTCTGAAAGTGATTTGTGGCCGCCAAAATGAAGGAAGCGCCAAAAAGGGCGCGTTTTTAATGATGTTCACGTTTTTAAAACCAAATTATCGATGACTAAAAAAATCCGATCACAAAAAAAACTGTCCCCGATTTCAATTTGTCGTATAATCGCTCAACACTATAGTATACCCCATGAGTCTTTTTGGGGAATGATGCAATAAATTTTTCACATCTGGTTTGGGTTCCTCTGCTATTCTTTTGCAGATCCCCCATTTCCCCTCAGGTAAAAGGTAAAAATTGTTGGAAGTATTTAAGTCTCCAGAGATGCTAATTGGGTTTAAGTCTGGCTTGGTGGGGACAGTCAAAAATGGGAATAGCTTTGTTCTGAAGCCATGCTTTGTTTTTTAGCTGGGTATTTGGGGTCAATGTCTTGTTGAAGATGAACCTTGGGCCCCGTTGAGGTCGAGCATCGGGGGGAAAAAGATTTTGTCACCCCGGGGTATCTTTGTGCTGCCGCATTCTTTTTCCCTTCTTTCCCAAACCCAGTATCCTGTCCCTGGGCTGAAAAACCCCCCCAAACCCTGAGCGGGCCACCCCCCATTTTCATGTTGGGATTCTATTGGGCAATGCCGGGTTTTTCCAACATAACCGCTTACAAGTAACCCCAAAAAGTTCAATTTGTCTACAGCCCAAGAATTTATTTCTCATAGTCTGGGGCCCTTTCTTGTTTTTTTTTTTGCAAATGTATGCGGGGTTTATTGTCTTGCACTGAGGAGAAGCTTCTATTGCAACACTCTGCTATAAAGCCCGAACTGGTGTAGGGCGACAGTTTTTAGTTACCTTGTGGAACTTTTTCTCTACCTTGCACTCTGGAGCTACCCCATGATCTTTGGGGTTTTCTTTACCTCTCTCACAAGGCTCTTCTCCCCGATTGCTTTGTTTGTCTGGATGGAAGTTAGGAAGAGTTTTGGTATTCCAAAAACCCCTTCCATTTTAAAGGGTTATGGAGGCCACTTTTGTAACCTTTGGCCCCATCTGGCTTTGCCAAAAATTTTGTCTCTGACCCCATTGGGAGCTCCTTAGACCTGTTTCATGTGCTTGACATGCACGTGTCGGAGTCTTATATAGACAGGTGTGTGCCCTTTCCAATTTAAGTTAATCGTTTTTTTTTTAAAAACAGTGGACCCCAATGAAGGATCAAAACATCTTAAGGAGGTTTAGAAAGGTAAAGAAAATATGTGAGTTAAATAAGTGTCACAGCAAAGGGCTGAATATTTATGACTAGGATGGGGAATTTCTCAAAATTCGGTTCGGTCACTTTGCCGAATTTCCGAAAAAAATAATTTCGGTCCTAATTACTTGGGGGGACGAATCACGTTAAAACAGCTTTTTCCCAGGTGCAAAGACCCTGCGGGGTGCTGTAAAAACGTTGTCCCCTCTTAAATATGCAAAGGGAGCAGGTTGGTTTTTTAAAACTGTTGTTTTTTAGTATGAACGCACATGACTGCCCCCCGCTCTTAGAATCGTTTCACTAAAAAAATTCCCTGGGCACTTAAGGGGAAAAACTGCCCAAAAAAAACTGAAGGGGAATGTAAAGTCTGATAAAGTATGGCAGGCAGCTGGGAAAAAAACAAGCTGGGGCTCAGGTGGCAAATTTAGTGACAGAGTGTGGAGGTGACGGGGCCCCCCGCAGCATGAGGTCAGCGTGGACAAAAGACATTTGGGGGGTGGCAAAAAAAAGGGTAGCCCAAAGGTGGAAAAAATGACACAAAGGGAGTTGAGGCATCAAAACAAGCAGCAGCATGAGGGGCGGACGTGGCACAAGAATTTGGAGGGGGCAAAAACAGGAGTTGGCCACAGAGTGGGGACAATGCACAGTGTGGAGGTTTCCGGCCGCAGCAGATGAGGTCGGAGTGGGACCCAAAGACATTTGGAGGTGGCAAAAACAGGAGTAGGCCCAGAGGGCACAATGACAAGTGTGGAGGTCCGGCAGCCCGCAGTGAGGTCAGAGGTGGGACAATGACATTTGGAGGTGGCAAAACAGTAGTAGGCCCAGGTGGCACAAAAAAGTAATTCAAAAAAGTAGAAAAGGCGCACTTTTTAAAAAAAAGTGGGTTTATTGACCAAAAAACCCGCAATGTTTCAGCCCACACCCGCCTTGAAAAAAACCCCGGTGAGGGCTGAAACGTTGCTGTGTTTGGGTCAATAAATCTCTCATTTTTTTTAAATGTTGCCTTTTTTTTTTTTGAAAATTTCTCATGGTTTGACCCGGATCTGGTCTTTAGGCGTGACTCATTCATTTTTTTTTGGGGTTTATTGTTACTTGCTGCTGTGATCTCTTTTTAAACAGAGTAGCACAATGAAGAAGTGGAGGTGCGGGGGGGAGCAGCACATGAGGTCGAGAGTGGCACAATGACACATGTGGGGGCACGGCGAGCCCCGCAGAAGCATGAGGTCAGGGAATGGCAAAATGACTTCTGGAGGTGGCAAAAAAGTTGAAGGCCAAGGGGGAAATGAAGAGAGTTGAGGGGGCACGCAACAGCAGCATGAGGTAGAAGTGGCACAATGACTTTTGGAGGGGGCAAAAATGGAGTGGGTACAGAGGGCACAAAGACACAGGTGGAGGTAACGGCGCAGCAGCTGAGGTCCGACAGTGGCCAATGAATTTGGGGGAGGAAAACGTGTAGGTACAGGTGGCACAATGACAGAGGTGGGGTGACGGTGGCGCAGCTGAGGGCAGGCAGTGGCACAAAAAACACTCTGGAGGTGGGAAAACAGTAGTAGGCCCCAGAGTGGCACAAGGGAAAGGAAATGGAGGTACAGCGCAGCGCATGGGTAGACAGTGGACAATGACATTTGGAGTGGGAAAAAAATGGAGTAGGCCACAGAGTGGCACAATCAGAGAGTGGAGGTGACGGGGGGCAGCGCTGAGGTCAGGAGTGGCTAAGACACAGTGTGGGGCCGGCAGCGCGCAAGAGGTCAACAGTGGCCCAAAGGAATTCTGGAGGTGGCAAAACAGTAGTAGGCCACAGAGTGGCACAATAAATAAATTTAAAAAAATAGAAAAGGCAGCACTTTCAAAAAAAATGGAGTTTTATTGACCCAAAACAGCAACGTTTCAGCCCCCAAACCCGCTGAAAAAAAAACCGGGGAGGGCTGAAACGTTGCTGGTTGGGTCTAAATCTCTCACTTTTTTGAAAATGTTTCCCTTTTTACTTTTTTGAATTACTCAGGGGTTTTACCCGGATCCCGGTCATTTTGGGTGACTCATTTAAAAATTTTTTGGGGTTTATTGTTACTTGCGCTTTACTGTCTATTTCAAACAGAGGGACAATGCAAAATAGTGGGGGGGGGGGGGGGGGGGGGGGGGGGGGGGGGGGGGGGGGGGTGGGGGGGAGCAGATGAGGTCGGAGTGGCACAAATGCCAGTGTGGAGGGCCGGGGAGCGCCACACCGAAAATTTTAGGGAGGGAATAAATGACAAAATTTGGGGTGGCAAACCGTTTGTAGGCCAAAATCACAAAAAGATGGGGGGCCGCACGCAGCATGGGTCAGACGTTTACAAACATTCTGGTGGGAAAAATTTGGGGGGGTTTTAAAGTGGGCAAAATACACTGGTGGAGGAACGGGGAGGGAGCGCTGGGTCAAAAAACCTGCCAATGACTTTTGGAGGGGGCAAAAACCCGTGGTAGGCACGGAGTGGCAAATGCGGAGTGGAGTGCGGTGGCAGCAGCTGAGGTAGGCGTGGCCAAAAAAGACACTCTGGAGGTGGCAAAAAGTAGGGAGGCCCAGAGTGGCACAAGACAGAGAGTGGAGGGCACAGAGTGCAGCATGAGGTCAGAAATGGCAAATGCTTTGGGGGTGACAAAACAGTAGTAGGCCCCAGAGTAGCACAAAGACAGAGGTGGAGGGCACCACAGCGAGATGAGGTCAGAAGTGGGCCCAAGACTTCGGAGGGGGCAAAAATGGAGTGGCCACAGAATGGCGCATGCGAGAGTGGAGGGCCCGGGGGCGGCAGGAGAACAGATGGGTCAGAGAGTGGCACAAGACACGTGTGGGTGCACGGCACCCCAGCGAGCAGCGCTGGGATAAAGTGGACCCAAAGACAGAGTGTGGAGGGGGTAGAAATACCCGTCCCCGGTAAAGTGGTTGGTGGAGATGAGAAACTTTCAGCAGTGTTTGGATCCGGGGGTGGCGGATCAGAATAGTGGGGGCAGGGGAGTTTGAAACCCCCCTCATTTTTCACAGTTTGGGGTGAGGCGTCTGGTGATGTAGTTGACGCCTAAGGCATTGATGTGTGGAAATCCTGGCCGATCACGCCTGAATCTTTTGAAAAGGTAGTGTTCCCCAATTTTCCCATGGCAAAGGGGTTCTCCTTGGGGTACATGGCCCCCGTGCAGAACACCCCCTTTTTGAACCAATACTGGCCGGGGGACAGCTTTTTCCACTGCAAACTGGCAAGTTGCGACCCCACTCCGTTTTGGTGCCAGTAGTCCCGCGGGTTTTTTAACTGGGGTGGCAGAGTGCTGTCCAAGTAGGCCCATTTGGTTCGGGGTTTTCCAGGTCCCGGTGCTGTGGCGATTTCCCTCCTCTAGGCGGGTGAAGGAAACTGCTCATCGTGGGTCCCGACTTAGATTTCTGGCCTTTTTTTTTTAAAATTTATCTCCTACCCCCCCTTGCCCCCCGCAGCCGGGTGTAGTAGTGAGCATGAAGAACCCCCGGTCGACATGTCAGAGGGGGCGATGCCCCATAGGCAGCGGCCAACTGACTACGGAGGATTTCCCCCTTGTATTGAGTTTGTCCCCCCTTCAAAGTGGGGGAAAAAAACTCCCCTTTTGGACCGGGGGGGGCGGGGTCCCAAAAAGGGTGGAGAGCCAGAAATTTTCCCTCTGCCCGGTGTGACATTGGCGTCACTAGAGGAAATCAGCATGCTGGGGCCATCTGCACAAGTGACTCCGAGGGGGGTCCCCGCGCCATCTCCATGTATATGCCCCGGTGCTTGGGGTCATCTGTCGTTTCCCATCTCCATCACCCCCTCGCTGCTCTGTCCTCCCTTTGTCCCTGGGTTTAAAAAATCCACTTTTCACCAGACAATGTTTGCCCATTTCCCCTTCCCCTTTTTCGTCCCCACCGGATCATGTCCCCGCAAGATGTGTCGCCACGTCCCAGCCCCAACCCCGCAGTTTTTTTCAGCTTTTTTCCAAGGGACATGGCAGGGAATGCCCGTTATTCACCCGTAGTCCTGGCACTGCCCAAATAACGTGGCCCCCCGGGAAGGCCCCCCCAAAAGGAGGTGTCCGCATGGCTGCCATGGCTGACATCAAAGTTACAAGGGGAGTACTCCTGCCCCGCCTGGATCATCAAAAAATCGTTATAAGCCTTTCTTGTTTTCAGTCGGTCCAACATTAAAAGGCTGGAATTCCAACGGTTGGAAACATCGATATCGGTGTTTTGGGGGGAGGCGTTTTTTTTGAAGGGAACTCGAGGGGGGTTTTCCCTGGCTTTGTGGAAGGATGAAGTGCATGCACTTTTTCCTCCCCTTTTCAGAATCTTCTGGGTTGGTGGAAGCCCCGGGGAACCTTTTTCACAACAGATTGAACCGTGTGCCATAAAGGGGCATGGCCCACCCTTCTCGGTGCGTGCGGAACCATGTTTTCCATTGTATGGTTCCATTTGATTTGGCGTGGAGAAACCCACCATCGATTTTTGCTGCATAACGGGGCAGTTTTCCCTGTAGACTTTGTTCGCCGAGGAAAGCCGGGTTTTTAAACTGCGTGACACTCTGTGCCCCTAAAAATGTGGTAGTGGAGCAGTACTTGTGGAGGCTAGATGGTGGTGGTGGTGGAGGGGGAAAGAGGGGAAAATTGGCGCAGGAGCGCGTTTGACAACGTGGGGGGAGAAAGCGGCGTTTCCTGTCCAAGTTGTTGGGGGGGTGGGCGGAAAAGCACATTCACCAGTGGCCGTAAAGGACAAGTACGGGCCCTGCCCATAGTTATCTCCGAGTCCCCCCGCGCCATGCCCCTTGGAACAAACCGAAAAGCTCAAGGGCGGGCCACCTTTGTTTCTATATTTTGAAGTGGGTACGCCTTTTTAAAAAAAAAAAAGAAATTAGGGCGGAACCCCCCATTCGGTCGGCACAAGCCATTAGTTTAAAACGGTGCAGAGCCCTTTGGAAAGGGGGGGATGCATTCCAACATTTTAAAGGATACGGTCGCTTCGCACCTTAGGATGGTTGGCGCATATTGTTGTCTCTTTGCAATCGCCGCTAAACGACTGCTGGCGCCTGGTGCGGAGCAGGGCACGGGAGGGAGATGGGGCAAAGGAAAAACAGCTCCTTCTGCCAGAGGGGTGGAGCCTTGACGGGCTGAAAACGGCATGCGTGCCACGGCATTTTGGGGGAGCGGGATGGACCCCCCAACATTGGGCCTTTTTTCCCCGGCCCCCGGATGGTGCAGCATGTGTTGAGAGGGGTGGTGCCAAGTTGCCCCCGGGCCCCAACCTTCCTTTCGCCCACAATTTACATATACCATATTCAGCTCCTCCGGTGTCTTAAAAAAGAACTGCCACCCGCTGAGTTTCGGTTATCCGCCAACGCTCCGCACTGGTGTTACTACCCCGTGCCTCGTGAGCCGGCCGACTTTCTTAACCCTGCGAGGGGTTTTTTACCCGTGGCCACTTGGCTCCCGACCTCACCTGCGCACCCTGTGACTCCGGAAAACAACCCAATTTGCTGCTGCACCGCTGCCTAAAGGCAAATGACGCCCTTTTCTCCTGCGATGAGGGAAGCCTTCCCTCCCCCGATCCCAAGTGGGTGGCTAAAATCATTTTTGTGTTTCTCGTCACTGCTGTCCTCATCACCGGTCTTTTTTTGGGCAGAGGGCTGACCCCTCCAACATACCTCCATGCCACTCTCCATCTTACTTTCCCGGGCCTACTGTAAAAAGCAGGGGTTTTTTGGCCCCCATTTTTCGCTGCCAAGTAGTGCGACTGCCTCCTCAAATTTGGGTTCATCCTCGCAAAATTTAGTGATGTGAGCCCAGACCAATAGTAGATCTCTAGCTGAGGAAACGAATGGGACGGGTGGGGTTTTGAGGACAGGGGAGGGGCGGACCGCCCCCGGGGCCCCCTGCCAACAAAGGGTTGTGTCTGATGTTCCCCCCGCTCATGGCTGGGGTTGTCAGTGTCATTGGGAGGAAGTGGTGACCTAGTAAACCCCAATAAAAACCCCCTTGGGTTGTTTTGTCAGCACACGGGCCCTAGTGAAGGGCATTTTGGGGCCCCTACCGAGTGACCCTGCTGCGACGTCCCCTTGCTGCGCCCCACCTGGGCCCTGGAATGTTTGTCCCTCTGCCACTCGCAGGTGAAGAGAATGCCACCTCTCTGTCGGGGACATACTGTTTGTTTAAAATGTCAGACATTGTTGGTGAAGATATTGTATATGAAAATTTTACACACCCTTTTTTTGACTCCAAATGAACCCCTAAGAAGCTTGGGTAACCTTGGATTAAATTTTCGCTCCAAAATGGGCAGTAAAAATTGACTTGTATGTGCCGTTTAAAAACTTGTGTATTTTACTGAATTAAAAAGCACAAACAGGCTTTAAATTTAAACCCTTGGATATGAATTATGTTACAGAATTTATTCTGTGGCGGGTGAAAAAAAAAGTTTCTTTTTCTGAGTACAACTGCAGAAAAATACTTAGTTAACCTTGGTGTAAATTGCGCAAAAAAAATTGGCAACCAAAAACTACGCGTCTTTGGGTTTACAAAAAGGCCGTGTTTTTTTACGTACACAACAAGAGAAAAAAAATTTTAATTAACCTTTGCTGTGAATTGTGCTGCAGGAAAATGTCTTTTTTGGCGGTGAAATAAAAAGTTTTCTTTTAGTCACTACGCGGGAGAACAAAGCTTAATTAAACCCGGATGTAAAATTTCGCAAAAGAATTGAGAACCCAAAAATCGGCTTTGTGCTTTTTACAATGGCGTGTTTTCTACACTAACAACAAAGGGAAAATTGTAATTAACCCTTTGCTTGTGAATTATGTACAGGAAAAAAATTTTTTTTTGGCGGTGAAATAAAGTTTTTTTTTGTCACCACAGCAGCAGAAAAACAAAAATTAACCCCCGGATGTAAATTTGCAAAAAAAAAATTTAGCAACCAAAAAAATCGAGTTTGTAGCGTGTTACAATGGCGTGTTTTCTACCACACAAAAGAGTAAAACTTGTAATTAACCTTCGCTTGTAAATTATGCTCAGGAAAATGTCTTTATTGGCGGTGAAAAAAACGTTTTTTTTTAGTCACCAGAGAGCAGAACGAGCTTAATTAACCCCTGGATGTAAACTGCAAAAAAAATTGGCAAAAAAAATACGAGCTTTGTAGCGTGTTACAATGGCGGTTTCCCACGCTAAACAACAAGGAAAAACTTTAATTAAACCCCCCGCTTGTGAAAATTTTGTACCGGAAAAATGTATTTTTTTGGGGGTGAAATAAACGTTTTTTTTAGTCACCCCAAACAAAAAAAACAACGTTAATTAACCCCCTGGATGTAAATTGCGCAAAAGAAATTGAGCAACCAAAAAAACGGCTTTTTAGCGGTTACAATGGGGTGTTTTCACGCAAACAACAAGAGTAAAACTTTTAATTAACCTTGCTTTTTGATTTTCTACAGGAAAAAATGTCTTTTTTTGGGGGTGAAAAAAAACGTTTTTTTTAGTCACCCCAGCAGAGAACAACGTTATTAACCCCGGTGAAATTTCGCAAAAGGAAAATTTTTAAACCAAAAACTTGAGTTTTTTGTGCGTGTTACAATGGCGTGTTTTCTACGCTAACAACAGAGGAAAAATTGTAATTAACCTTGCTTGGTAATTTTTGTACAGGAAAAATGTCTTTTTTTGGCGGTGAAATAAAAATGTTTTCTTTTTGTCACCCGCGAGAACAACACTTAAATTAAAACCCCCGGATGTAAATTGGCAAAAAAATTGAGCACCAAAAATATGGTTTGTAGTGTGTTACAAAGGCGTGTTTTCTTTGCTACACAAAAAAAGGAAAGCCAAAAATGAAGTGGTATTTGTATTGTAAAAAAAGCTGTTTTTAAATGAATAAACAGGAACAGGTTGATCACCTTGGGTTTTCAAGTGCTGTGAGCAGTAGCATTAAAAAAGTTATGCAGCTGCACTGGACAAAGTACTTCAGATCCAATACCCCAAAAATCGAAAAAAGAACGTTAAAGGAAAGCAGTCTCTGAGACAAGATGAGACACCCCAAAAATCGCTTATAAAAAAGAGTTCTTTAGTTCAGCTTCATAAAGCAGCCCTGGCGCCCTTCCCTACTCAGTACAGTGAGGCGGTATGAGCTCCCAGCGTCGGCCGGGCTTATATAGTGGGGACGTCACAGAATCCCCCCCGGTCTCTTATTGGCTTAATCTCTGAATGTCAGCAGGGTATGCCTTCTTCCCCCAAGGGAGTTTCTTTGGGGGCCCAGTAACGGCATGTGCTCGCAGCCATTTTATCAATAAAAAGCCCCATTCGTTCTGCGAAGTACCCCAAACTTCGACTTCTTCAGAACCCAAGTTTTTTCCCGAAATTTAAACGAATTCCCCTTTGTTAGAATTAATTCCCCATCTCTACTTATGACCATGTGATATTTCAGTTTTTCTTGTTTAATAAATTTTCAAAAATATCTACATTTCTGTTTTTTTTTCTTTGAAAATGCAGTACAGAATGTATATTAATGAGCAAAGAACTTTTTTGATCTTACCGAATAACTGCAATGAAACAAAGAGTGAAAAATGTAAGGGGGTTTGGATACTTTCTGTACTCACTGTGTATATATTTTATATTTATATATATTATATATATATTTTAATATATTATATATTATATATATATATATTCTCATATTTTATACCTGGAGCTGCATTGCAACTGTGGTTGTAAAGGAAGAGTTCTGATAGCATCACGGAATGTACAAGCTGTTGCTGTTACTGTAATTTAATACTGTTTAATTTAGTACTATAGCTATACCAAGAATGGCTCCTCTATAATTTTTTTCCTCTGAGGAAATAGTATCTAAGTATAAAGATGCAAAGATGCTCTTGCTAGATCTACTGTTCATATTTAATGTTTGTAAACTTTTTTTGTATCTTATTCTGGTCTTACTCACGCTTAACTCATTTCTCTTGGGCAAAAAAAGATTAAAATAAAATTGAAAGCTTTAGACACAGGCTGAGTAAAGGGAATTAAAAATCGTTACATTGCTTCACACTTATAAGAGAAATGGGTATTCCAATTTGGAAGATTGAAAATCTCCTAAAGTGAAGAAATGGTCAAATAATTTTAAATCAATCTGCACTGCACAAACCAAAAAGCTCATATAATTTCCAATCTGAAGTAGTCATAAAAAAGAGTGAAGCACACCAATAAAATTAAATCACTATACGCTGTGTAGAATCATGTGGTATTACTGGGGAAGAGATGATGTCATGAATTTACCTGCTGCTCAAAACTTTTGAAGACTTTGAATTGTTAATACTTGCAACAACATTTTACACAGCATTATATTTATTTTGCAATAAATTCAAATTTGTCAATGTTTTATTTGTGGTTACTAGTAAAATACTGGGTGTCAAATCTTTTGCTTGGTTATAGTAGATTCTTTAGAAGATTTAGTCAAATGGATATGCACTTTTAGTGATGTTTGAGAGCCAGCTGTTCCTGAATGATGTTTTTTATTTAAATACAGTGACCATAGTTTCATCTTATCATGTAACTGCAGTTGACTAGATGCTCTGTGCCTAGGCTTTAGGTGGTTCAAAGTCGGAAGACATGGAAAACATAAGGGACAGAATGGAACACTTTCTCTGAAGGCAAGAGCACTAAAGATCCAGCAGGGAACAAGAGGAAGAGGCTGGAATATATAGGGACAGCGCCCGGCAATTACCCAATTACCGGTGCGCTGGCCTTTTAAATCTCATAGAGACGGCGCGAGAGCGCCCTAGGGAGGGGCCGACAGCAGATGCGGATCGCGGCGCCACTGGCACACGCCGGGAGTGCATGGATGCTCCCGCAGCTTGAAGTGCGAGCCGCAGGGGCATCCATGACATCCTGATAAGGAGCAGTAGTTTCTTTATCACACCCTGTTTCCCCAAAAATAAGACAGTTACAGTGTCTTATATTAATTTTTGCTCCTAAAGACACACTTTGTCTTATTTTCAGGAGATGTCTTATTTTTCTATGAACAAGAATTCACATTTATTATTGAACAAAAAACTTACATTTATTAATATACTATAGTCCTGTCATCACAAACATCAGCATAACAAGCCAAACCCTGAATGCCATCAATAATTTCTTGTGACTCTATTTGCATTTACAACAATTTATAGTACATTTACTAATCCTGGTATTTATGAACAAAAAGCAACACTTATTCAAAGACAGTCATTTCATCATCTTCTGGAAAATCATCATAACTCTCCAAACCCTGAATTTCATGGTGAATTTCTTGTGACTCCATTTTTTTAGAATCATTGGCCCCAATATCTCCTGTCTAGCAATAGCACTTTCCTTAAATGAGCACCTCTTGTCCAGGTAGCCTCCCATACAAGGTTAAACCTTCTAAATCTAAATGATCTACTAACACTAATGTATGGCATTGGTGGAGCTGTAGCAGTCACTGCCGCTAGATCTTATTTTCAGGGCAGGTCTTATATTTCTAAGCTTTAAAAAAAATTGCAGTAGGTCTTATTTTCAGGGGATGCCTTATTTTCGGGGTAACAGGGTATGATTCATTGGCATGATTCATGAATAAATAAAACTTTCCTTTTTAATGTGATTATGTCATGAATGTACCAGACTCACCTTTCCTCCCTCCCACACTGGGTTCCATGCCCCTCTTTCTGCCAATGCCAGGATCTGCCTTCTGATGCTGGTTTCTACATTATACTGCCCCATGGTATGTGTGTGGCTTTGTGGACCAGTCTCATCCTGTTCACTAAGTAAAATCATATCTGTTTGGCCACCAGATGCCACTGTTTCTGGTTTCTGATATATGCAAATTAGAGACTTGTAATAACTGACTCGAGGCAGCAGCCATCTTAGGCTGCAGCAGGAGAAGACACAGAGAGACCAGGAGAGGGCAGACGCTGGGCAAGAATTGACTCAGCTTTCCTGAATCTGTGGGGACCTGAACTGTGAGCTGCCCCAGAGAGAGAGAAAGGAGTGTGGCTGACTACATCGATGCTGTTGGCAAAGAAAGCCCCATGAAGGAAAGAACACTCTGCAGAGACTGAGAGGAGCAACTACATCAGGGATATCGGCTCCAACAGAGGGGATCTTCACCTCAGAGAGGTAACTACCACCCTGTAAGCTACACCTGGGACAAACTCGTTCACACCAACGAACATAAGACTGTGTGCAGACCTGTAGTTAGCCTAGTTAGGGCAGGTTTTCTTTCAGGCCATAAGTGTTTACCCAAGTACGCCCCTGATTTGGGACATTGGACAGGACTTGCTATAGCACTGTTATTTATGCAAGCAGTTCGCAAGTGAGAGGATCTGCATTATATCTTTATTTCTGGGGGATAGCGGGTTGAGCTGGTTAAGTTGTAAGCTGCTGTGCTGCACACCGAGCACGCCTTTGAATGGCACCATGTCTTTGTATGGTATTAAAAGGTAGAGGGTGTTTGGCTTTTCCAGTCCCAGCGGGTAGGTAAACTTATCATGCAACCCGAGAATACATCTCCGGCGGCGCGCTGTGCAGAACAGTGGTCCCAATCACAATTTTGTACAGGTGTGTTTGGGGAACTTGTTGACCGTACTTTTCTGAAGAGTTCAGTAAATTATACTGTTGTCGAACGGGTATTGGAGTCGTTTTCCTCGTCCGTGACCTCTCTGTATTCTGGTAAGCCTGCCTCGGTACTAGACTTACATATGCACAAGCTGGCCCTCTCAAATTTAAAGGGCAAGTATGCACTACCCTTCTTTCCCAGGAACCTTTCCTGGTTTGCCTGGGGCTTTTTCAGGACACCTCTCCCTTTAGTCTCTGCAAATTACTGGTTTGTCATGCTTTAGTTTGCTGCATTTGTGCTCTCTCTGTGTGTGATTTACGGTTTTGACCTTTGCTACATTTTCCGATCATTTTACTGTTTGTGCTCTGACCATGAAAGGAAGCTGTCCATCCACCTGTCTCTGGCTACACCTCTGCCTGTACCGAGTTGGTACCTCAGCTGTCACCGCAAGTGACCATGTCCGTTTTAGAGACCTGGGATTTCCCTGCAACCAAGCCCATCCTGCCTCACGGCGAACTCTGGTGGAGGCTCTATATACTCCGCTCCCTGGTGTGGTATTTGTCAACACTCATGGTGACCCAGTGAATTCACTGCTCACATTGCAAAGTCGGTACGCAGCCTGTCATTTGTTTAGCACTACATAGTGCTAAATAAGCAATGGAAGCAGAAACGTGCTTTTGGATGGAAATATCGCAGAGGTAGAAAAATGGGGCTGGCTGGTTTAGAAACCGAAACATTATGAAATATTAAAATCACATATTAATATCACAACTAATAAGGCAAAATTAATTTAAATCAACATGTAATTGTTCACTACCTGAAATTATAGGTTTGGACTGGAGTGATTATTTAAAGTATTACTTGCAGTATAGGAAATCTCATCATGAATAGATTTTCATTAACAAGAGAAATAATGATAGATTGGTTCTCTTAATAAAATCTACTGAGATGTTAATGACTGTAAATTGATGTGTGGCATATTTTCTTCAGAGTACATTCACATGCGCCTTTTTTTAAAGTGATATCCCTTTTTAAAAAAGAAATGTAAGGAAAGGTATCAAAATGCCATAAAATTGGGAATTGAACATGATATTTTAAATGCTATAAGTTCTGAATGTGATGTGATCTCACATGAGATCAGGCAGAGTAATCTTATATGACATAGAAATGAATGCCCTTATCAGAAAAAAAATAATTACTTTCATTACTTCATTTTATCATATTGCATTTATTTCAAACAACAGTGATAAATTACAATTGAAATGAACTAGAATCAAGAAAAAGATCATGTTTCCTTGAATTACCTTTTGGTTTTTGCACTGAACAATCTGCATTAAGAAACAGAATACAGGGGATATCCTCATGCAATTACCTGACATTACCGATTGGAAGTGAATGGCTCTTATTAGTGACTTCAAGCAATGGCACAGCCATCAGCCCGATGTAAACAGAAGACCAGAGGAGACTGCCAGCAGCTTTAGTGGTTAGTGAGCTTGGTTGGGGTGAGGTAATGTTATTTCTTTTTAAATACGTTCTATTTTTTAGTGAAGGATTGCAAGTTATAGACAAATGGTTATAGAGATGAGACACAGGTCTTTTTACTTAGTACATGGCTAGTCGATATTAACATTGTGGTGAAATAGACATTAGAAAATCCATATGCATAGTAAATGAAATTCGACTATATGAGAGTGATATGAGTACTTTTGCCTATAGATATCCTCAGTTCAAAGTATAACAACGTCTGCATAGACGGTAAATAGATATTAAAGAAAGGTAACTTGGTAAAGAAGATGAGGTAGCAGGTGAGTGGAAGGGTAGAAGGGTTTATAAAAGAAGAGAAAGAGACCAGTTAAGTAGAGAGGTCAGGGTAAATATCCAACTAGGGGCTCCGTGCAATATTGAATTGGGGAGCTTGATTTTGCTTGTAGGCCAGAGATTGCTCATGTAAGCAATTGATAGAATTATGCATTTTTTATTGTAGTCCAGCAGCAACTTGAATTGATTAAAGTAAGACATGGACAACCCTTTTAAGTATCTGTAAATCCAGTGATTATTTATAAAGGCTGTTAGGCAAATGTGTATGCTTAAACTATAGTAGAAAATAAAAGAATAAATAAATAATAGCACAAAAAGAAAAACTCACACTTTAGTAACCTCAGAAACTGTTAGAAATCAGGCTGAAGTATAAAAACGTCAGAGTTAGGTGTCGTAATAACAAATCAAAGACAGTTGAAAGAATAAGGCGCGTTTCAAAGAAGCATAACACACACATCCATAGAACAGTCATATGTTGTAGGCCAATCCTTTGTTTTATAATCAACCTAGGATCATTCTAGTGACCTGTGAGGGTTAGTTTGAGTCATTACTACTGTAGTTAGACTGAGACAAAAGATGCTACCAGATTACACATGTGATGAAACTGAGTCTTCCAAGTATAGTCAGGTTGGAGCAGTTGTTTGAGCTGATTGCGCGCTTGGCTATCGAGATCGATCGATAGGTCGATAGTCGGCCGCCTATTGATAAGGTTTTTCGATAGTGAGCATCGATTAATGCGCGATTATGACCATTAAGAAGTTTCTATGGAGAGATGCAACAAACACCTTCATTATTACACGCCAAAAAGGCTGGGTAGAAGCCTGAAAATTAACCTCTCACGCAAAACAGACAATTGGATACAGTGCTATCATCTTTGGACAACACCTTAGGTTATAAAAGTCACAGAAAAAAAGTCACAGCCATTTACTTCCTTTCCCCTGTTCTTGTACCACAGCCTGACCTGTAAACCTGTCATCACTCCACAAATTAAAAAGTGGCCAGAAGGCAGTGATGATTTGAACCTTCATGTTACTTGAACTGGAATTGAATTATCCCGTCCTGGGAACGCAGCATGAGCCCAAAACCTGCATGACCCCTCCACATTTAAAAGTGCCGCTCAAAAGGAGGTCTTTCAACCACCATTTTAGTTGAACTGGACATTGACTATACCTGTCCTGGGCTCCCACTCAGCATGAGCCGCATACTGCCGATGACCCCCACATTTAAAAAGTGCCGGGAAAAAGGGTCTTTCAACCACCATTTTAGTTTCACTGGACTTGACATTGGATATAGCGCTGGTCCTGGGCTCACAACATGAGCCTCAACCTGAGGTGACCCCACATTTAAAAAAAGTTCCGGAAAATGGAGTCTTTCAACCACCATGTTTTAGTTGAACGTGGAGACATTGACTATACCTGTCCTGGGCCACAGCATGACCCAGGGCCGGAGTTACAGTGGGTGCGGTGAAAGCCCAGGCTGGCGTCCGACATCTATTAACACGCAGCTTCAAATGCCCTCAGGATGCAGCACCGAAAACTGTCGTGCTGAAGCAGAGTGCGGAAGCGGAAGTGTGAGCACTCCAGCCTTCCTCTGTCACAGTCGATTACACTGGGTAGCGCTTGCCCTCCGTATGGAGTGTGGACAATTGAGCTTCACTTGAAATATGGTGGTTAACGCTCCTGTTTTACACCCAGGTGCCTTTATCTGTTGGCATTCTTTTTCTCATTGTTTACTTCAACGTGCTGGAGGTAAATGGGTCTCTGTACTTTGTTCTTCTGATTTCCGTGCTCCATACTCCATGTCTCTGAAGTTAACCTACATCTGGTTCAAGTTTTCCATTGTACTCCCTTGTACAATTCAGAGGAATTTTGTTTAACATGCTATTTAGTACATGCAAGTTTTTTAGTGTACTTTTATTCTAGAAAAAACACATTTTTAAATAGGATGGAATCCCACCATGTTTTGTTTCTCTTTTTTTCATTGTGAATTAAATGGGTTGTCTCAATACAGGGATTGATTTTATTGATAGCTATGTTAATGATCTTGCAAAACAAGTCATTTTGCTAATATGTGTCATTAAACAGCGCCCTACATATTCCTGTTTCTGACCGAGCACCATCACCTTGAGCCACTCTTGACAATTGTGTAGAAACTAATGTCTGTTTGAAACAACATTTTTTTAGAGTAGGACTGTAGTATAGCTGCTATTGTCCAGCAAAATGGCCCCCAAAAATTCAAAGCATGACCCTTGAGCCACTTTGGTCAATTGTGAAAGAACAAATGTCTGTTGAAACAACATTTTTTTAGAATAGGACTGTTAGTACTAGCTGCATGTCATCAGCAAAATGGCCCCCAAAAATTCAAAGCATGACACCTTGTGAGCACACTTTTGGTCAATTGTGAAGAACAAATGTCAGTTAGAAAAAACATTTTTTTTTAAATAGGACTGATAGTATTGCTTGCATTTCAAAGCAGCTATGAACAAAAAAGTATTATAAATATGACTTCTCAGCCACTATAAAAGGTTGGTTGGAGGAGAATGCCTGAGTTTGAAGTCACATTTCTGTTCCGTAGAACAGGACCATGATTATTGCTGTGGATCTCACAGGCACATGACCTCAAAAAGCATTGATCAATTGCGGAAAACTTCTTAAGATAAGTTGTGAGTTAAATGGAATACGGTGTTGTGCATTGAACTTGCTGTCTTTTCCAGTCTCCGTCACAGGCAAAACCATGCAAAATGAACTGTGGGAAAAAGAGAATAGTAATTGCAGTTAAAGAAAAATGACATTTAAAAAAAAAGTTTTCAGAGGGACCGATTTCTGTTTGAAAAGAATGTGAAGTAGACTAGGCAACTAAAATCGGTGACCTCGCAATTGGGGGCCAAACGATCATGCGAGATCCATGCCTGATTTCACTTGATGAAAGTCAAATTGATCACAAATTATCAGTGGGAAGCGGATGAGTTTGTCTGTAATGATCCTCCAGCTGTGCTGTAAGGTCGACTACAGAATATGACGCTGGCTGCTGGGCAGGACACACCTCTTTGGCCTGTGATGAGCACAGCTCGGGCCATTCGTCCTATTTTGATCCCAGAAGTCTATTGGGTCCGGAACCACATGCAAAAACATCGGTGTTGAGACGCAGATAGTCGGGATGCACCATGATCTTTAGCTGATTCTCTGTGTGTTGGATGTGTGCCCTGCTTGCATGCGGGTTGGTGAGGTGGTAAACAAAGATTGCCAGTGGTCACCTATTAGGCTTCCTGCAACTCTTGCCTGTGCTGCCGCTACAGTACTGGCACTCTATGCTTCACGTCGCTGATGTTGTTTCCATGTGGACATTTGGGGAACGTGAAGCGATGCAACAGATGTCTCCAGTTGATCAATCAGCAAGGTCTCCATTTCCCTGCATTTTACTCTGCTAATTTGGGTGGGTGGAACGAAAGGTGCTGATTTTTGTTTTGTACGGGGATCCAGGAGGGTTGGCCACCCCAGTAACTGTTGTTATTTTGATGGCTTAATGCGCGGAGGATCTATGTTGGAGGAAATGGAGCATCCAAGCACTCATGTGAGAGATGGAGCCTTGAGTTTCCAAGCCTCTGGGTCGAGGGACACTAGCAAAACTGATCTTCCTCATCTGTCCTCACTCGCTTCAAATTACGGCCAACCTTTTCCAAGGCGAGGGACGTCTGGTAACAGCACGGTGTCTAGGATTACCGCCTCCTCTCCTCCGCCTTGCCTCCGGCACATGCTTCAACACAGCCCTGACTTGCCTGAGATGATGCTCCCTGAGAGCTGATACGCCACTTGCACTAAAGCTACTGGACCGAACACAGCCTAATGAGAGTTCGATGAAATTGTGAAAGACTGTCGGGCCTTGTGGATTTGAGACGGAGAGAAAAGGCTCCGTTGTCTGATCTGTGTTCTGTATCCTCCTCGTCGCTGGCGGGCACCTGTTGTTTGTCTGAGTTGTCAAGATAGTTCCAGAACCTAAGATCACTACAATGCTCATTGCTGACAAGGGATGGTCCGATGACCCATTTTTGGTGGCTTCTTCAAAAACTGGTAAATGATTGGTGCAGAGCTCTTTCACCTGCCTCCACTCTCTCGGTTGTTCAACACCCCGAGGTCCGTACCGCTGCTTGTCAGGCCATGTGTCACTTTTGTTGTGCGTTACTGCGTAATGTGGCAATTGCGCGCTGCTGCCACGCAATCGACGTGGAGCATGTGGAGGGTAGAATTCCGTGTTGTTGCCGCACGTCAACAGATGAGCACGGTGACTGGGAGGCCGAGCTTGACGCTGCAACGCAGCCTAGGCGGGACGGAGCAGGGGTCTGCGAACGGCGAAAGTGTCGAACTCAGTACCTCGAGCCTTCTTCACTCTTGCAGGCAGTCAAGACCCGGGTAGCTCTTTAGAAATTCTGGGTACGACAGTTCATGACATGTGCCAGGCAAGGGATGTGCTCCAGTCCGCTACCGATCGTTAAGGACGGCAGCAGATTTCGCCCGTTATCGCGACGCAACTCCTTGCCTGGCGCAAATGGTTCTTGTCACGCCAAGCCATGTTCTGGTCTCGTTGCTTAGAGCCGTCCACAAGCTCGCGGTCTCTGTGTGTTGGACGGTCTCCAAGGCAGATTAATTTCAACACGGCCGTGGTGGTCTCTGGGACGTTGATGCCACCAGAGGACGCTTGGTGGGAAAGAGACTCCTGCACCATCCCTGCGGTTTTGAAGGGCGTGCGCCTGAGCCTAGAGAGCCACCGTCGTCCCCCAGGAGACATCAACCCCAGCGTCACCCCCGCTCGGTGATGATGAAACTCTGTCCAGTGAGCTGTCACAGAGATATAGCGGCCTTGGCCGTGTCTTTCTAGTCATGTTGTAGGTTGGTGTTGATGGACTTTTCCGGATACAGATGCAGGACAACGCGCTTGAAATTTTAGATGACACATGGCTGACCAGGGCGAGGGACGGCTTTTCAGGCAAGAAAGCGCGCTGCTCGGCACTGGTATTGGGGGCAGGCGGGCCTTACGCTTATGCGTTTACGACAAAGGGCGGCATATGACATCGTGGGGAATCAGAGGCTTGCATCAAAGAAGGCCCAGGCATTGATGGAGGTCCTGTACCTTTTTGACGGCGATAAGCGAAGGAGCGGGTTTGCGCGACCGTGGCTGGCGGGCATTTCATATCAGCGGGACTTTACTGCGACCGCCCTCTCCTCTGTTTTCTGTGTGGCTGGTCCCGTATTGACACTACCCATCGTCTTCCTCCTGGGTCCAATGATTGAAGCGCTAGCAAGCAAATTCTGCGGAAACGACCAGATGGATCGCAATGTCGTCATCATCATCATCATCAACATCAGGTGAATGTTGGCTCGTCCAGATGATCTGCAGATCAGAAGCTGCGGAGCTACAGAGCAAGGGGCACTGCAAGGTGCATTGGCGCCGACTGCCAGGGTGATTTTTTGGCCGATTGACCGGGCTTCCTTCACCGGTCTCTGCATTGGCATCAGTAAATGGCGTCATGGAGCAGGAGAAAATCATCCTTTTGCCTTCTTGAGTTTTTTAACATGCCTTCATGAAGTGCCCCAACCGCTTTGTCATCAAAGAGGTCTTCAGAAAAGGATTATCCACAGTGGGGGTACACGACTTGTTGAAATTTGGGCTGTTCATGTGTGGGACAGTTGGCTGATGATGCTGATGAGACATTTGTGGCCGTGACTGGGCGAGGCGAGGAGGTATAGACTGCTGTAGCAGGTTTGCATTAACTCTGAAGGACAGATTGGCGTACGATGTTCAGTTACTTAGATTCACAGGGCCCCTGACCAGCGGATGACAGGCCTGTACGGTCTGCAACTGACGATCCGCTTGGCATAGCGTGTTGTCGCCTGCCACTGGAAGGAGCACCTTTGTCTCTCGTACCTCTACCTCCATTGTTGCTACCCCCCTCTTTGCTTCGTCGTAACCACCTGCATTTCGCTCCATGTTCAGAAAATATAAAAAATTTGAGAAGGTATGGAATAGTTTTTTGAAAGGTCTCTTATTAAAAGGACGGCAAATCACAGCTGTGATTTCTCAAATCCCTCAATCAAAATCAAAATTGCTGGATTCAAATTTTAACGGCGAAGTGTCTTATCAACAAATCTGGACTGGCGCAAAAGTCCAAAAAACAGTATCTGTTATGTTTTGGATATAATAAACGGTATTTTTTGCACCATTTCAATTCACTGTGGTGAATATAGAATTTGCTGTTTTAAGATTTTCGTGTAGATGATGAGTCAATGATACAGTGGCTGGTGCGCAAAAGTCAAAAAAAAAACGTATACTGTGTATGTTTTGGATATAATAAACGGTATTTTTGCACCTTTCAATCACATGTGGTGTGAATAGAGAATTGCTGTTTTAGATTTACGTAGATGCTGCGTCATGAACAGTGCTGGGTGCGCAAAAAGTCAAAAAACACGTAACTGTTATGTTTGGATATCTTAAACTGTATTTTTTTGCACTTTCAATTTTTCCCCCAACCTTGTGGTGATTATAGAATTGCTATTGTTTAAGATTTACATAGATGCTGCGGTCAAATGAACAGGCTGAGTGCGCAAAACTCAAAAAACACGTAACTGTTATGTTTTGATATAATAAACTGTATTTTATGCACCTTTCATTCACCTGGGGTGAATATAGAATTGCTATTTTAAGATGTTACGTAGATGCGGCGCGTCAATGAACCTAGTGTGGGTGCGCAAAGTCAAAAAACACGAACGGTTATGTTTGATATAATAAAACTGTATTTTTTGGCACTTTCCGCAATTGTTCACCTGTGGTTGAATTTAGAATTTGTATTTTAAGATTTACGTAGATGCGCTGCCGTCAATTGAACAGTGCTGGTGCGCAAAAGAGTCAAAAAAACGTAACTGTTTTGTTTTGATTTATAATAAACGTGTATTGTTTTGCACCTTTCAATTTCACCTGTGTGTGAATAGATAGAATTGTTGTTTTAAGATTTAACGTAGTTAGATTGCTGCGTCATATGACAGTGTTTAGGTCGCAGAAAAGTCAAAAAGACACGTAACTGTTATGTTTTTGATATAATAAACTGTATTTTTTGCACCTTTCAATTAAACTGTGGTGAATATAGAATTGCTGTTTTAGATTTACGTAGATGTCTGCGTCAATGAACAGTGCTGGGTTGCGCAAAAGTCAACAAATCACGTAACTGTTATGTTTGAGATAATAAACTGTATTTTTTGCCACCTTTAAGTCACTGTGAGCGAATTAGAATTGCTGTTTTAAGATTTACGTAGATGCTGTGTCAATGAACAGTGCTGAGTGCGCAAAAAGTCAAAAAATCACGTTAACTGTTATGTTTTGATACTAATAAAACTGTATTTTTTGACTGTTCAATTCACCTGTGGTGATTATAGAATTGCTGTTTTAAGATTACGTAGGATGCTGCGTTTTTTTCCATCTTGTAACAGTGCTGGGTGCGCAAAGTCGAACAAACACAGTAACTGTCTATGTTTTGATTATAATAAACGTTATATTTTGCACCTTACAATTCACCTGTGCGTGAATGTATAGAATTGCTGGATGTTTTAAGATTTACGTTAGATGCGCTGCGTCATATGAACTCAGTGCTGAGTGCGCAAAGTCAAAAAACACGTAACTGTTATGTTGATATAATAAACTGTAGTTTTATTTGCAATGTTTCTAATTCCACCTGTGGTCGTAATATAGAATAGGCTGTTTAAGATTTACGTAGATGCTGCGTCAATGAACAGTGCTGAGTGCGCATAAAAGTGTCAAAAAAACGTATCTGTTATGTTTTGATATAATAAACGCTGTATTTTTTGCACCTTTCAATTCACCAGTGAGTGAATTAGAATTGACTGTTTTGAAGATTTAACGTAGATGCTGACGTTCAATGAACAGGACTGGGTTGCGCAGAAAGTCGCAAAAAACACGTAAGTGTTAGTTTTGATATAATAAACTGTATTTTTGTGCACTGTTCATTCAATGTGGTTTTGTAATATAGAATTGCTCTTGTTTTAAGATTTACGTAGATGCTCGTCAATGAACAGTGCTGATGTGCGCAAAAGTCAAAAAACACGTAAACTGTTATATTTTGATATTAATAAACTGAATATTTTTTTGCACCTTTCAATTCACCTTGGTGATGTATATGAATTGTGTTTTAAGATTTACGTAGATGCTGCGTCAGATGAACCGTGCTGAGTGCGCAAAAGTCAAAAAAAACAGTAAACTGTTAGGTTTTTATATAATAAACGGTATTTTTTGCACTTTTCAATTCACGTGTGGTGAATATAGATTTGCTGTTTTAATAGATTTACGTAGATGCTGCGTCAATGAACAGTGCAGGAGTGCGCAAAAGTCAAAAAACACGTAACTGTGATGTTTTCGTATGATTCACGGTATTTTTGGCAACAAAACACAACCTGTGCTGACTACAAGATTGCTGGTTTGTAATTTAAGTGCAAGGTGGAGTATATCAACATTCACAGGTGTTATGGGTTAAATTGTACACCTATCTGAAATGTTATTACTGCATAATAAAAGTGGGAGTTTTGCAGCTAACAAAGAGACCTGCAGTTATAGAAATGATGTTTAATCCAATATTAAGTTCAGGCTGCACAATATCCTGGGAATCATTTCAATAGCAAACTGTTAATAAAAAGATATTCCACTACAATGTCTACAAGAAGTCTCCCCAGCTTCCACCGCCGTGAATTTACAGTGGTAGATTCTGCTTAAAAATTCTCTAGTAACTACATAAAATGTGTCAAATCCCTAATGTAACTTAAATTGGAAGGATCAAGCTAATAGTGAGGTTTCTCTGTGCAGAAATAGACTATTTCGCTGAGATGTTTTGGCCCACAGGCAGATCGCAAGGTCCTATCCCTATTGAGTCGCTGGAGACAGCTGATGGCTGAACAGGAAACGCTGTTCTTTGTAAAACGACGTACCTTTTTGCAAGGTCATGTGATTTTTCCAGCAACTCGCAACCATACACATCCCAGTAATGACGTCGCACACACATCTCACCTGCTCTATTCTGTAATCTGATTTGCTGGCCGCCAAAAAAAATTAAGGAAGCGCCGAATAAGGGCAGCGATCCTTATAGATGATGCACTGATTTTCACCTTAATTATGCATGATCTGGAATTTCGATCACATAACAAACCTCGCCGATTTCAACTTTGTCGTAAAAAATCGCTAAACACTATTTATTAGTGAACAGCAGTTTTCAGCTCTTTCCAAAGATTCTCATTGGATTCAGGTCTGGACTGTGACCATTGCCCCATTCTAACACTGGATATGTTTATTTTGTGAACCATTCCATTGTAGATTTTTGCTTATGTTTGGGATCATTGTCTTGTTGGAAGATCAATCTCCGTCCCAGTCTCAGGTATTTTGCAGACAAACAGGTTCCATCCAGGGTCCATCCATCTTCCCATCAATTTTAACCATTTTCCCTGTCCCTGTTGAAGAAAATCCAAGCCTAACCATGATTGCTGCCCCATCATGTTTGACAGTAGGGATGTTGTGTTCAGGGTAATGAGCGGTGTTGCTTTTATGCCAAACATATCGTTTTTCATTGTGGCCAAAAAGTTTGATTTTGGTTTAATCTGACCAGAACACCTTCTTATATATGTTTGGTGTGTCTCACAGGTGGCTTGTGGCAAACTTTAAAACAATAATTTTTATGGATATCTGTTGAAGAAATGGCCTTTCTTCTTGCCACTCTTCATAAAGGCCAGATCTTGTGCAGTGTACGAACTGATTTGTTGTCCTACGGACAGTACTCTCCCACCTCAGTTGAGATCTCTGCAGTTATCCAGAGTGAATCATGGGGCTCCTCTTGTCTGCATCTTGATCAGTTATTCTCCTTGTTTGAGATGAATGTTTAGAGGGGACAGGGGAAGTATTGGTAGATGTATGCAGTGGTCTAATTACTCTTCCATTTTAATAGAACGCTTGCACGTGCTTCCTTGGGATATTTAAAGTTTGGATATCATTTTTGTATAAAATATGGCTTTAAACTTTCTCCACAAACGTATCGACGGACCTGCCTGTTTGTTTCTAGGTATTCAGGAAGCTTCTGCACTTTAAACAGAACCCTGAGACTATCACAGAACAGATACATTTATACGGAGACTTGATTACACACAGATGGATTATATTTATCATCATCAGTTATTTAAGACAACATTGGATCCTTCAGAGATCCTCACTGAACTTCTGGAGTGAGTTTGCTGCACTGAAAGTAAAGGGGACGTATAATATTGCACGCCCCACTTTTCAGTTTTGTTTTTTTTTTTAAACGAGAGCTCATTTACATTCTGTACAGCCCCTGGTCGATTCACGGAGCTGTGTCTGCCACTCAGAGTAAGGGATCGTCACATTTTCACTTTATACAGGCAGAAGAAACAGAATTACACTGAAGGGCTTACACAATAAGGAAATAGCACAATTTGTGTCGATCCCTGCCTGACTCAGAGTTAGGGGCCGTAGCATTTTCTCTCTCCACACCCAGCAGAAACAGACTGCAACAGATTCTACAATGAGAAAACATAACAGTTTTGTCCCGGTGCCTAACTCTCCTGCATAGAAGGGTGATCTGTGCTGTTCATAGAAAGCTGTAACACATCTCCAGCTGTGACAGGAGAAAAGTTCAGTTGCTCAGTCTAGATTGAATGCAGCCTGTGGTATGTGTACAGCTCTTACAAAATAAGACTGCATAGGGAAAGACACAGTGACATGTGGATTCAGGCAGAGAGGTGAGGGGGGAGAGTCTCGGGAGCCAGCATGCACAGTGAATGGGGGGGGGGTGATGTCACCCAGCTGGGAGGAGATGAAACGCCCCTGCATCTCCAGAGTTGAGAAGCTGAGAGCAGTGTGAATCAGCCGAACTAAGCAAGCGATACATCCCCTTTAAATCACTGTTACCATGCATAGCAGTACATTGCAGTACTACTATGCAAAGTAACTGCCAATCACTATGCCCAGCTGTTACCTCAGGGCACAGCAGGGTATAGTGATGTCACACGCAACTACAAAGGCTTCTTGATTGCTAGGAAGAGCATCGACAGCCGCAATTAAATTGCAGCAATGCCAATAGAGGTAGCTCCCTCCCTCTTTCTTTCCTTTAGCTGCCATGACAGCGATTGATCGTGGCAGCAAAGAGGTTATTCGTTCACGACCGGATTGGCTCCGGCAATGGGTGACACAGCAGGTGGCCAGTTGGTTCCATGCAATGATTGTGTGGACCCCGCTTATGAACCCATACAATGTCCAGGACATACCTGTATGTCCATTTGTGAGAAATCACTTCACGTTAGAACATACAGGTATGTCCAAAGTCGGGAAGGGGTTAAAGGGTACCCTTTAGAATTTCCATGAATCAGCTTTTCAATATAATTTAGAAATCTAACTTGGTCCCTAAAAAGAAAGGATTTACAAATTTTCTTGAAAGTTTAAAGCAAACTGTTGCTAAAGTTTTATCTTAGAACCATAAAATAATCATATTTTGCACATTTATTTCAAGATTTGTGCTAATTCTGCTGTTTCCGCACATAAACACAGAATATATTAACCAAAATTTACCTCTAACATAAATTACAAAGGGCTTAAAGGGGTTGTCTCGCTACAAAGAATAGCTTTCAAATTGTAGGGAACACAAAATAAAGACATTTTCCAAATATATTGCTTTTGTTCCTCTGTTTTCCCTAAGGAGATACAAGTGAATTTATGACCTCCCTGGCTATTTCAGTTCCCTCAGTAACTGACCTGTAAACAATTCTCCCCCTGCTGTTTGTTCAATGAGATAACAGTGAGTGAAGTCATCACACAGGTCTCAGCAGTGTCCTGTGCTGCTCAGCAGTAAAAAGCTTGATTTATGTAAAATAAACAGAACTGTAATTAGGGCTTTTGTTTTGGGGATCAGATAAGAAGTCCTGTTAGTAGTTTGAGAAGCTAATCTGATCTAATTAGCATCTGAAAGCACAGAACAGCACAGAGCTGTACAAGCAGGGAGCTTATTCAAATGAGTCAGTCTGAACCAGGAAGTGACAGAGTTTTTCATTCATGCATTCTCTGAAACGCTGAAGGTAGACAACTCCTTTAATTTAATAAAATTGTCTAACAGTAAGATTATCATTGTTGCCCTTAGCAACAAATTAGTGGCCTGCTTTAATTTTTTTACATTATTCTGGTAAAATGAAAACTGAGCTCTTGTTGCTTGCTACTGGTAACAAAGACAGTTCTACTGTTAGTATTCTACTGATAGCATTCATAAATAAGGCCCAATGTGTCACAAACCAGTCTGAGAAGTAAAAGCCTTAAAAAGTTATTCCAACGTAAATCGACATGTCAGATTGGAAAATTGTAGTTCTATACTGAAGGCCAACAGGGCTGCATATGTAAGGTGTTAAACAAGGTCACATGTAGCCCAGAATTTGGACTCCTTCCCATCATTCTGTGCGCTTATTTCAAAGCAAACAGGGTCTCTGGACATATTGATGCTGCTTTCCTCCAAACAAAATCTGCCTTTCTACCAAACCAAAGCAGTCTTGTACCCAATTATTTGGGGAATTACTGAAACACTTAAAGAGGACCTATCACCAGCACCTAACTTTGTTGGAAAATACAAAAGTATTCATTTGATGAAATGCTAAGACTTTTCTTAACTGTATATTATTACCAAAACAGATTATTTCCTTCAGTTTTACAAAGTATTTACTTATGTTATCAGATAGAGGTAAAAATCCAGTAACATTTCTTCTTTCCTAAGAGATACCAATTGTGCAGGAGGAGCTGATTGCACATAACATCTGAATGGTAAATGGAGCCTTATGCTCAGATTTGACCAGGGCCTGTGTGATACTTTGGCCCATACAATACAATGGGAGAAATTATTCATCTGTTTTTTTCACAAATTCTCATAAAAGTAAATGACAGATCAGTTGAATTAATTCACCAATGCTTCCCAATGGGCGTCAAAGCAAAAGACCAAATCCCTGTGTATTATGCAGTCCAGCTAAAGGAGGAGGAAACGGTTGCTTTTAATGCGTTAATCTGCTACAAAGTTGGATGACCTACCTGTTTGTAAAGGGTCAATCTGCTAGAGGATGGCAGCTGCTTGTAAAGGGGCATAACTAGAATTCATAGGGCCCCATAGAAAAATGAAAAATTAGCAGTTGTTAACAATATAACTAATACTTCCATATATGAGAGGACCAACATAGTACTGCTAAACAGCAGAAAGCCATAAACTTGATATTCCCTATAAATGAGAGTACAATGTTCTGGAACCTAAGTGACTACTACAGTGTCTGCTATAGATATGCTTATACTTCATGTGCTAAAGGAGAACAAAGCTGCTTGTAAAAGGTTAGCTTTCTAGAGGATGACAGATTCTTGCAAAGAGTTAATCTGTGTCTTTCCCTACATGATGTACACTGAGACTGTTGCTGCCAAACCACACTGAGCAAATAGGTTTGACAGGGTCAGGACTGGGACAAGGTATTCTGGTGCCCAAGGCAAATAAGGCACATAGCGCACTCACCAATGGAAAATTCAGCCCGTTTACCTACTGCTGCTGCTTCTATCCTCCTTCTACTGCTCCATAAAACACAATAGCATAAAAGTAACACCTAAAAAATGAAAGCCAACAGAATTTAATTAGCACTACATGACTCCCAAATGTTACATAGAAATTGATGTACTGTAGTCACATAGTTACAACAGTTAAAAAAAGACATATGTCCATCAAATTCAACCAAGGGTGGGGAAAAAATGGATGAAGTGAGGGAGATAAGAAGTTTTTTAAGCTTAGTTTCCCCTACTGATGAAAACTTTGGAACCCATAAGGAAAGAACCAATCTGCTCTGAGGAAGATTGGCGTAGATACAATTATTCCGTAGATGCCTCAGCACCTGGTGCATGCGAGCCTGTTGGGTCTCGGGGCGGGCGAGACGACCAGGATGTCGTCCAAGTAAACAACAACACATGAATACAGGAGATCTCTGAAACTATAATTTACAAATTCCTGAAAGACCTCCGGGGCATTGAACAGACAGAAGGGTATTACTAGTTACTCAAAATACCCGCCTTGGGTGTTGAAGGCTGTCTTCCACTCATCACCTTCACAGATCCAAATAAGATTATAAGCCCCCTGCAAGTCCAGTTTAGAAAACATTTTCCAACACGAAAATGGTCAAAGAGCTTGGTGAGTAACGGTAAAGGATTTTTTCACGGTTATTTTATTAAGACCGCGATAATCAATACAAGGGTGTCTTTCTTCTCTAAAAAGAAGAACCCAGAACCAGCAGGAGAAGTGGACTTGTGGATAAAACGCTTCTGGGGATTTTTTTTATACATAGGCTGACATGGCCTGAGTCTCTGGCACAGACAGCAGGTTGACTCTGTCCCAGGGAGGACTAGTACCGGGCAGAAGGTCTATGAGGCATGATTCTCAGAGAAGATGACCACAAAGTCTTGATAAGAAGCAAGCAGCCCTGGCCGAGGCATAGAAGTGGGACGCACCGGGCAAGGTGGCACAAAGCAGCGAGACTGGCAGTCTTGTCCCCAAAGTGTGACTTCACCCATATTCCAGTTGAGCACAGGGGCATGGTGCTGCAGCCATGGAAGTCCTGGGAGAATTTTGCTGAGGAAGAATGGAGTAAGACGAAGAATGTGATCATCTCCTTCTATAATGGCCCCACATGGAGAGGCACTGATTCTGTGCGATACAGAATAGATACACTTAGGAATTCACCGCTTACTGTACAGAAGATAAAGCCAAGGGTTTGTCTAACGGACCACTGGGAGGCGATACTTAGAGAAAAAGTAAGCATTCTTGAAATTCCCGGCTAATCTGAAATCCAGATAAGTGGCAGCTTGGAAGAAAATTTCAGAATCTGTCAAGATCTGCACTGGCATGGTCAAACATGGAGAGCAATGGTTCACACCCAGGAACACCTCTCCTACGTAGCCTGGGTAAATGTTCAGGACTGGAACAGTAGAGGCATAGACTTTCCTCACGTTGACAGGACCATTCTTGCTGGGTCAGTTGGGCTCTGTCCACTTGCATGGGCTCCTCAGAGGATAGCAGCAAAGGAGGCAGTGGTGGCCTTAGAAACACTGGAGAAAGTTATTGTTCTTGATGGAGCACCTCCTGTGTCTCCGTGAAGCGAATGTCAATACGAGTAGCCAAGTGCATAAGGTCACTCAGGGAAGATGGAAGGTCCCATGCGGCTAACACGTCGTGTATCTCACTGTAGAGGCCTTTCTTGAACATGGCTCTGAGGACAATTCCTAGGCCAGGTTGTGGAAATGTACTGTATATCCACCGACAGAGGAGTTCCTTTGATGCATGTTCAGTAGAGCGGTTTCAGCGGAAGACGCATGGGCCGGCTCCTCGAAGACACTGCGGAATTTGATCAGGAACGTATGGAAAATACCCATCACAGGATCGTCTCTGTTTCAGAGGGGAGTAGCCCAAAAGCAGGGCTTTTCCAGACCATGAAAACCACATTAGACTGTTTTGTGGGAAACTGTTTGGCCGAAAGTTCCAAGTACAGGGAGCACTTGGTGATGAACTCTCTGCAGTCATTGGGGTCCCTGTCAAACTTCATAGGAAGAGAAATTCGCCGCTTGAGGCCTTACAAAGTCACTGGAGCCACAAGTGCAGGAGCAGTCATCGGAGGAACTCGCTGCTTGTTTGCAAGTAGTTGCTGCCGCATGATAATCAACTGGTTCACTTAATGTGCTTGCTGGGGGAACGGTTGCGACTGTTGCGCGTAGACCCATCTCGGATACTCGCCAGGAGCGCCTTAGCGGGATCCATGGCTAAATCCTAAGGTTATGGCAGGAGTAGTGAATACTCTAGACCAGCCCAAGAGGTCGTAAAAGCCATGAAAGGGAGCAGAATCTAAGTAGGTCCCGGTGTTCACCAAAGCCTGCGTCAAGGCAGGTTGGGCTTGCAGCGGCGGGGGTCCTACTAGGGTGTTACCCCTGGCATGACTTGCTTGCGATGGTGGTCAAGGTGCAGCATGGTACAGAATCGTGAAGCAAACTCGTGGTTGCGGACAGGGTGGAAGGTTTGGACAGCCAGTGAAGGGTCGAGGAATTGTAGCAAGAGAGACTGGTACACAGATAACACATGAACAGGGCGACGGGAGACAAGAGAAGTGAGGTAGACGCAACGCTGAGAGTGTACCCGAGGCCCGACAGGTGGGTGGCCCACGATCCGGAGCATGGAGTGCGAGAGCACCCATTACAAAGGCTTTTCTCCTCTGGAGATTGAATCCTTTTTAGTCCAGGAGTCTACTTAAAGAAATTAATTATGTCTCCGAGGGATTAAATAAGTTTAATTCTTTTAACCTTTCCTCATAACTAAGATGCTCTATTCCCCTTATTCTCTTGTTTTGTCATCTTTGCACTCTCTCTATCTCCATTACATCCTTTCTGGAGCCCAAAACTGAACAGCAAAAGGAAGTTAAGGTAAAAAGCGATAGATCCTTTATACCTTTCTAAATCTTATGTGACTAGGAAATCTCACATCAAATGCAGCTGACAAATCCCCTTGTTTTTAATAACTGGCAGCTTTGGTTATTATCAGATGAGTATAAGACATGGATGGCCTCTAAAGTTTTGCACACAAAATTATCTATTCTACGGAACGGAACTTTTCATTACTATCCACATGCCTATCCTTCATTCTCCTGCTGTTTTCCATGTGTCTGTCTGTCTTGTCTCTATCTTTTTGGGAATTTTTTTGCCCCTCATTTTACAATTCATAGAAAGAGTTTGTTCTTTCTAACCCTTTGTGATTTGTGTTGTTAGATTTTTTTAGTAATTTACCTGTTGTTACTGTTGTTTTCTCTTCACATGATATACTCATAATTTTTAGTCTGTGAATCTGCAATAATGTTGTAATACTTATTAAATTAAAGCATTTAAACAGGCTTGTAATGGTCTGCGGTAGGGGATCCGCTGGATCACCGCAAGCGATGGTGGAAGCCCACACCAGGGAGCGGAATCTAAGTAGGTCCCGGTATTCACCAGAGCCCGCCGAAAAGCGGGTTGGACTTGGAGTCTGCCAGGTCGCTTCCACTGGTGGAACTTGCTTTCGGTGGCGGCCAAGGGTAGGCGAGGTACAGATTCGTCAGGCAGGCTCGTAGTCGGGGACGGGCAGGAGGGTCAGGGTAGGCGGCAGAGATTCGTGGTCAATAAACGTAGGCAAGCGGTTCGGTACATAGTAATCAAGACAAGGCTTCTGGAACACTTTCACAATAGGCAATGGGCACTAAAGATCCAGCAGGGTTACCAGGAAGAGGCCAGCTTAAATAGGAGCAGCGTCCGGTAATGGCCAATTATCGGTTCACTGTCCCTTTAAATTTAACACTGCCGGCGCGCGCGCGCCCGTGGGAGAGGGGCCGTGTGCGCCGTGGGACAGAGACGGACAGAGCGGGAGCGTGGCCGAGTAAGAGGAACTGGGCACCGGCGGGGGAGCGAGCCGGTCCCCGACCCGGCAAGGGGGCACGGATGCGCCCGCGACCCGGGACGAGGGTCGTAGGGGCATCCGTGACAGTACCCCACCCTTTAGCCCTCCCTTCCTTCTAGTCTGGAGGAATCTCTGGATGAAACTACGGTCCAGAATATTCTCCTCTGGCTCCCAAGACCTTTCTTCGGGCCCGAACCCCTTCTAGTCCATGAGAAAATGCCTTCCGAGAGAAACGATTAAGCACCAGGGGTTTTAGTAGCTAGACATGAAAGGAGTTAGGGATTCGCATGGTAGGCGGGAGCCGGAGTTTGTAGGCCACCGGGTTAATGCGCTTAAGGACCTCGAAAGGTCCCAGAAAGCGGGGTCCCAGTTTGTAGGGTGGGATCTTGAGGTGGACATATTTGGCCGACAGCCACACCTTGTCATCTGGGGTGGAGACAGGAGGGGGGACGTCTTCTTTTATCAGCTTGAGCCTTCGTGCGCTCAGAAGCACGGAGCAGAGATCGGCGGGTCAGAGACCAGATGGTCTTCGTGTCCTGGACCAGTGCGTCCGCCGCCGGGACCTCGGATGGAGATGCCAGAGGGAGAGGTGGGCAGGGATTCACACCGTACATGATGTAGAAGGGGGGGCACCGCGGACTCTGAGTCTAGGGAACTGTAAGAAAATTCCGCCCACGGAAGCAAGTTAGACCGTCGCCCTGTCTTTGCTGAGACGAAAAGTGGCGAGGTAACACCCAAAATTGGTTGATCTCTCCACTTGGCCTTCTTTTGAGGGTGGAAAGCTGAAGGAAATAAAGGGCTTACCGGGAGTTGAAAAACAAAGGGCCCGCCAGAAATTTTGGGAAAACGGCTGGACCCCCCCGACCGAGACGATTTCTGAGAAGTCGTGCAGCAAAAAATGTGGAGAAAAAACAGCTCGGCGGCGGGGGGCAGAAGGCGGGCATGGCAAAGGGAGGGAAATGCGCCATTTTGGGAAAAACCGTCTGTGCCCACCCAGAAAACGGTGTTCCGGGACAAAGGGGGAAAAGATCGGTTAAAAAGTCCATCCCCCGTGAGACCTGGTTGCTTAGGAATGGTGTGAGTGCAAGGCCCGCCGGTCTGTGAGAGGTATCTTTTTGGGGCGGGTACAGACTCAACGAATTTTTGACATCTTTGGCGAGGTTTGCCCCCTTAAACCCGTGGATAGGAGGAAGTCTTAAAGCACCGGGGGTGCCCGGCTCCCGTGACGTACCCCCCATTTCGGGAACGCCCCGGGAAAGCCTTAGTATGTTTTCCCGGGGGGCTTTCGGAGGTCGACGGAGTGCAGAGACAAGACGTCGGGGGGGGGATTATGTCCCTTGGGGTTTTTCTTCACCCACCACTCGGAGGCCGGGAGAGGGCATCAGCCTTCACGTTTTTTTCGGCAGGACAGAAGTGAATCTAAAAATTTTAAAGCGGGGGAAGAAAAGCGAACCTAGCTTGACGGGATTGAGTGCTGACCATCTGGAGGTTTGGAGATTCTTTGATCCGAGTGAAAAAAAATGGGATCCCGGGCACCTTCCAGAGAAAGCCTTCTCCAGAGCCTTTTGAGGAAATAATTCCCGGTCTCCGGGGTGAAATTTTTTCTCCGCTGGTGAAAAAATCTTAGAAAGAAGCCAAAAGGACCTTTTGCCTGTGGGCCCCTTTTTGCATGAGGACTGCCCAGCTCCTACCGAAGAATCTATTCAAGCGAAAAGGTTTCGAGGAGTCTGGGCGCGAAGGATGTTTTGCCGTGGAAAAAGGGAGACTTTTTTTTAAAAAAACGTTCCTCGGCCTCGGAAGGCCGCTGCGTGGATTTGTGTTTTTCTTCAAAAAGGGCCACAATGGGAGTACCGCGTGGAAAATGCCGGATGAACTGCGGTAATAGTTGCAAAAACCCAGGAAGCTGTATGACCGAAGGCCCACGGGGCGTGGCCATTGCAATACGGCGACAATTGGCTGGGTCCATCCGTACCCCTTGGTCGAGATGTATAGCCCAAAAAACAGAAGGTGGTTTGATGGAGAGGCATTTCCCCTAGTTTGGTACGGCGGTTAGCTTTTGGTGCCGCAGCACCTGGGTACGTGGACGCGATGAGTCTCTAGATCTGGGAAATACACCAAAAGTCGTCCGGTGACACGACAAGGGGTAAAGAAGCCCTGAAGATGTCATTCACGAATTCCTGGAAGACGGCCGGCACGTTTAAAAGTCCAAAAAGGCAAGCAGGTTCAAAAGTCCCCCTTTTTGGTGTTAAAGGCGTTTTTCCATTCATCGCCTTTGCGGATTCAGACCAAATTGTAGGCCCCCCTCAGATCCAGCTTAGAGAAGATCTTTGTGCCCCGTAGACAGTCTAAAAACTCAGTGACCTACGGCAGAGGGTACAGGTTTTTCACCGTGATCTTATTAAGACCCCGGTAATGAGCAGGGGCCGTAAGGGGAACCGTCCCTTCCCTTTTCCACGAAGAAGGGAAACCCCCGCCCCGCGGGTGAAGAGGAGTTCCGTATAAACCCCTTTGGAGATTCTCCCGTATATACTCCGACATTGCTTGTGTTCGGAAGGACAAGGGGTGACCTGCCCGAGGAGGGGTTTTACCAGGCAGTCAGTCTATTGGGCAATGTATGGATATGGGGGGAGACTTCGGCTTGTTTTCGGAGAAACACATCAGGAACTCCAGATATTCAGGAGAAGACCGGGCATGGTCATGAAGGGCCGAGCGGGGGAAAGGAAGTCCGGGCGGGTGCCCCCCAAAAAGGCCCCCCCACAGTTGGGACCCAGCGAATACTTCTCCTGAGTCCGTGTAGGCGAGTGGAGCCGTAGCCAGGAAAGCCCGAGGAAGGGCCGCCCGAAAAAAGGAGCAACAACAAAGTAGAAGGGGATCTTTTCCTTATGTGGGCACCTTCGTGGAGGGACAGTGGTTGGTGCAAAAATTTTTGGTGTCGCTAAGCAGCTCCCCCCTGATGAGGAGATCACAAGCGGGTTTTTCCCCGGCAGACCCGGGAAGACGTACTGCATCCAAAAGCGGGGATAAAGTTCCGGCTGAGCCCCCAGTCCGAAACGCAAAGATTGGAACGAGATTTCCCGCATCCTTTATACCGTACCCGGGATCAACAGGCGTGGAGGGAGGAATTTGCACCCAGGGAATGCCTCTGCCCAGAACTAGGTGCGGGAGTTTTCCCCATGCTTGGGACTGGGGAAATTCCTTCGGAAGTGTCGGGCTGCCACAGTTGAGGCCAGGTTTTTTGCAGACGCTGGCCCAAATCCTGTTGTGAGGTGAGCCCGGTATTTTATTGCATGGGCTCCTCACGGGTGTTGGCGCTGTTGCAAGGAGGCCTCTGGAACACCCGGTGGCAGGCGTGGGAACCGGCGAGGTTGGGCCAACCAGCTCTTGCCCAAGTTTTTTCCCTTTGGTGAAGCGCACATCGTGCGGGTGGCCAACCCGGATAAAGTCGCTGGGGACGATGGATGTCGCTTGCGGCTAACACACCCTTAACTGTTTGAGAGCCCCTTCTTAAAGGGGGCAAGAGCGGCCTCGTTCAAGAAAGTTTGAGGTAAGGTGTGGAATTTTCACCGCGTAGCTCCTCGGGCAACTCCCCCCCGGGGAGGGTTTTGGAGGGGTCTCGCGGAGGATGCACATGCTGGTTCCTCAAACACATAGCGGAATTCCCTGAGGAAAGACTGTAGGTCCGCCGTTACTGGATCGTTCCTGTCCCACAGAGGTGAGGCCCATGCCCGGGCCGTCCCGGAGAGTAGACTAACCACGAATGCCACTTTTGCACGTTTGGACAGGAACTGATCGTCCATTAGCTCCACGTGCTATTTAGAACTGGCCTGTCATCATGTCGCCCTTAGATGTTTAATATGTGCAGGCTCCTGCATTTTTGTGGATTGCTTTCTATTCATTGCTAAACATGCTGCAAATAAAGATTTGATGCTGTTTTTGCCTAAATTCTCCATAATAACTTTAATTAAATTGCCACACTCAGCATATCTGTGCATTGCTGGGACTGACCACACACAACACTGGTAAGCTAGTTTATGTGTTTTTTTTTTTTTTTTTACCTATAGCATCTTCAGCAGAAATCAAAGTGACTCAGTAGCCAGAGGACTGGATGTGTTTTAAACCCTATGGAAGTGGCCAGAAAACAACAAACTGACTTGAAATATTGGTTTTATAAAAATTTTACAGTGGACAAGCTGAGGTAGCTCATAAACCTATGTTTAACTGTTGACTGTTAGGCTTTAGCTGAGGGACTGGATTCAGTTGATCTGTATTAGAAGTCACTCAGACTATTTTTTATTAATGCTTAGATTGTAATGCAGATCGTTGCATTCAATAAAAAAACAGTTAAAAAAAAACTGTAAGGGACTGGTCAGGGACACACGAGAAGACACAGACAGAGTGAAGCCCTGACGCTGGTCCCAACCACTGTCCCTGCCTTTTGGGGGTACCCGACTCCTTAAAAGGTCGGTCCCAACCAGAAGATTGAACACTATACTGAATACGTGGAAACACAAGACACAGACAAACAAATAAAAAACACAATAAGGGAACATCAGGCAAGCAAGGTTGGCAAAAAGCGGGACGCGCAGTACCAAATCGGAAGACTGAAGAGAAAAACATAAGACGAGCCAAGTCAGTAACTGTCGGGCAATGCAGTACAAAATCAGGAGGAGAAGAATAGTAAGAAGCCAAGCAAAGTCAGGTAACCAGAAAATCCAACAAGAGAAAAGCAAGCTAAAGGTACAGAAAGAACCCAATATAACAGGCACAGGTGACAGGTAAGGGAATCCTTAAATAGGGAACCGGCGAACACAGAACAGAGGTGATTGGTGGAAAGAACACTAAACCGGATAGGGAAACACAACTGTCAATCAAAGAGGAACACAGTTTAACTAAAAGAGTGTTGGAGGATTCCTGGCCACGGGCGTTGGCCAGGAATCAATTAACACACAGGGAAGGAAGGACTCAGTTCACACTGGTAACTAAGAATACAAAGTATTATGTTAAAAAGCATAATACGCCGTGGCCGGCGACCAGAACTCGAAGCTGGGCGTCTGTCGGGCATGATCATGACAAAAACTTAATGATACATGTGATTTTCATGATGGAGTATACATGACACATAAGTGAATAAACTGAATAAAAACGTCCTGAGAATGTTTAAAGAGGTCTTCCAAAAATTGGAGCTAGTATCATTTACAGAGAGCTGCTTCTCCACTGACTTCATAGCTAAGTGGTATTCCCATTTCATTGATTAGCTTTAAACGTGTAGGCAAAGGTAAATAAAGAATGTTAGCAAATACATTGCTTTTCTGTAAATAAGACAAGTGTCAAGTCTAAAGCAAAATTATCAAACTGTATGAGCCTGCATGATAAATTTGGCACATTCCTACCAACATAAATGTTTTGCCCCTGATTATGCCTTTGTAGATAAATCAATATTTTTTCACTGGTTCATGTGGCATAAAACTAACTATTCTATTTTGTTTTTTATTCTTTATTGTATTATAATGTGAAAATGCTAAATTATAGGATTATATTTTTGGCACTTAGGTTTTTCTGTCCTATATAGCTGTCTTGTTTTAATGTTCTTTGGAAAAAAAAATTCAAAGTCTGAATCACTTGAGCAATTTTTCTTATTAAAAGGAACTGTCCTATGGGAAATTCCTTCAAATGCGCAAGTATATTTTGGCTTGTTGCCTTCAAGAAGTGTTAAAGGCAGTTGGTGTTCTCACTTGCCTGTGATTTGCAGATAGGAATGAAAATTGCAAATGTGCTAAACAAAAAGCATTAGCACTATGTATGGGAGGAATTATTTTGTAAAGAAAATGTCAGACTTCGGACAAATTATCCGTACACAGTTAAATGCAAACTGACAAGCGTTTAAACTTGCTCTAATTTTGTGCAAATAAACAGCATAAAGTTGTAAAAACATAAATAAATGTTGATTGGTCAGAGATAGAGTTCACTATCAATTGCAAAAAAAAATATCAGCATTTTATCAGATAAGCCTCATTACTGGTTTGACTGTGCTATACATTTGCACCCATGACCCATGCTGGCAGGAATGCCATGGGGGTTATAAGTTTAAACACCAGCAGACAAAAACAGATGGGCTCTGTTACAGTTGTGGTCTTTATTTCTGGATATTATTAATGTAGCAAGATTTATTTTCCAGCGTTATCATACTGCACTCTGTAATCTGTTGAGAGGACAAAAGAAAATGAAAAGTATTAAAAAAGTTGAGTTAAAATGGTTGTCCCACTTCAGACATTAATAGCATATCACTAGGGTATGCCATCAATATTGGGAAGTTCCATTGATTTAAATTGGAGTATTAAGACCACCTCTCTGTTCAGAACGGAGATGTTTTTGGGGCTTGTTTTTGAGACATGTGAAGGTCTCACCTATCCCAGCAATATCTCATCAATGTCTGAAGTGGAACAACCCCTTTAACTTTCTGATCCTCAGTATCAAAATGTATTAATATGCTAGTTAAGCTTCTCTTCATGTGTATTTCACGGTGGCCTGACATAGTGGAAAAACGGGTGTGGAGGCAGACTGGATCGGTTCATAGCTTGAATCAGGTAAGAGGCTAAGATGCATAAAGTGACTGGGAGATTTGTAGCCTGAGAATTGAGGTATTGTAGTGGAAAATGCTTGCACCACAAAAAAATACTTGGAGGGGATCTCATGTAGTTTGATGTGTGCAGGTCGTATACATCTGAATGAAAGGATTTATGGACTTTTTTGGGTTCAGAAAAGAACTTTGCTAGGTGATCACATAGTGCTGCCATGGCAGGGGGGGCCAAAGTTACTGGGGTGTTAAGTCTCAGAAAACAGATAAACATGTTAGATTAATAAGAGTATCAAACATAATCTTCTGGTATCAGAGTTATTAGAAAGGTGTGGGATTGTTTACAAATGTATTATTCTGTTTGAATTCTTATTTATATTAGTAATAATGATGGTTATTGGTGTTATTTAATCAGTTCTTGACCAGGTGCTTTAATTCCCTTCCTGAACTGGCATATTTTCCGTTTTCTGAGTAATCTTTTTTTACAAAAAAAATTGGGCACGGGGAATAATTTTTTAATTGTACCTTTTTTTTTTCCTTGATGGACTATATATAATATTAATATATATATATATTATTTTATATATTATATATATATTATAAAAAAAATTTTTTATATATAATATATAATATATTTTATTGTAAGGCCGCAGCTGGGAAGGTCTGCGATGGAGTGTATATCCCACCAGTTCTGGGCGTTGCCTGGAGAAGCAGATACTCCACCAAGGTAAAAGCCTTGGTAGAGTAAAACCCATTGTTAAATATGTCGGCAGTACGACTTCGACATAATTTAAGTTGTTGTTAGACGGTCCAGCCATTCCCGGGTCGGCCTTTCTTGGGAGAAAGCATAGAGGGGGTTGGGTGCTTCTCCCCAGGGCTCCACTCCGGGTTTTTCCCCCGGTGGTATTAAGGTCAGCGGAAGCTGACGGGTGGGCTGCATCCCCAGTCTACCTTTCTGGGCTGGAGACATTCACACTGTGGAAGCCAGTGTCTGCTACCCCATCTCCCAAGGTGCTAGTGAGGGAATACCCTGTGTATAGAAGCGCTAGACGAGCAGGGTTTTGTTTATGTTTATATTTTGTGTGCATGTATTCCCATCTTTTTTTTTCTGTGGTGAAATAACACAGGGAAGCAAGCCCCCGTTTGAACAGTATTGCCTCTGTCTCATCCCTAAAGGGACTTGTGGTGATCCCAGAGCTGTGCAAGCTCACAATATTATATATATAAATTTTAATATATATATATATAAATTTTTAAAATTTTTATAAATATTTTAATATAAATAAAGATAGAAGTTTAGGTTGCAGTTTGGGCTTTTCTTTTAGAATTTTTGTGTGTGTGTATGTTTATTATTATTTTATTTTACATATTGAATGCACCATAACGTCATAAAAAGATCATTGATGGGCACTTTTACTTTTTTTTTCTCATTTTCTCTGTAAATTGGGCTGATTTATTAGCCCTAGTTATAGTAGAACTACCGGAGCAAACAGACCCGTACTTTTCTGCAATTGATATGGGTCTTAAAGGCCCCAGATCGTAAATTTTTGGGCCCCGGGAAAAGATGCACAGCAATTAGAAAAAAGGACAGTTAATGGTCCCTGTTTTCTCGGCGGAGAGCCGGCTATCACTGATAGCTGGATCTCCACCCGTGCAGCTGTAAAATTAGTATACAGCTATGCTCTCTGAAGTGACATTACATAGTGTCTGTTCAGAGATAAATTGCCATTGCATGGGTGTATATAGTCAACTTGCGGTTGGCAAGCAGCTAATAAAGTGACAGTTGCGGCTTTTCCAGCAAGTTCACAGCCAGTGGCCCACATTAACTATAACTGTCTAAAAGTTGCAACTTTTGACCTGTTTTTCACTAAGCTTGTCACATTTTTTTGAAAAGTTAGAAGGGCTCAGAAAAAATGAGGCATATCCCCAAACCCCCGTTTGAAAAAACTATAAATTTTCCAAAATATACTTTTAGGGCCCCCAGGTTTAATAAACCTTAACCGATTTTGTACATCTTAATGTTGTGCACTTTTTATTAAGGCAGGTGTATGTAATGCCATTATTAATAAATGTCCCTGAGGGTTAGAAAGGACTTTTTTTAAACCATGTCTCAAAAATGTTTGATAATTATGGTGCATTTTCAGACTTGTCTAGCTTTTTTAGACAAACTATTAGTTGACATGCTTTCTATTTCTGAATTTTGGGTCATTTTTGGTGAGGTTTTGGCACAGAATGTAGGAATTCCCTTTCACAAGACAGCATACCCACTTTCACCTAAAAAATACTCCCTTGCAAAAACAGTCCAAACAATGTCTAAAGCAATAAATGTCTCTGCAACACTGCATGACAAGCTGAGTCATAAGTGTGTCACTTTGGTGCATTTTACAACACTATTCTGGCACAACCACAATGGTAAATTTAGGATACTGTCTGTTTAAAAGGTATGTTTTAGGTATTGTGGGGTTGGAATAAGGTCCAGTGTATCTGGAGTTTTCCTTTGTTTTGAGAATAAGATGGAAATAAAGCGATAACATAGCAGCAGATGGATATGAAACTACTAAAATTTGCCTTTTGCTAACTTTCTACAGCTTTTGTTCTGAGTAGTATAAAAAAATACTGATTTCCTATCATTGGTTGGCAAAAGCATTTATCTGAAAATTGGGTAAATAAAGCCGTTTTGTTTTTGCTTTGAGAGGCGGGAAAATTTAAAATTACCCTTTAAAATAAACTTATTTTTCCTTTCTATGTTAGTGTTTATTTTCTAAAGAAATCTACTTGTTTAATTAAAAACTAGGTTTTTGTACTATATATTTTTCCCCATAGTAAATTAATATATTCATTCAACAATATTTACTGTGTTTGTGTGTTACATCTTGTGAAGCTAAAATTAATTACATTACTTATACTTATTTCACTTATACTTTCATTAGAGTAAACATGCAATATTCTGCTGTATTATAGGCATGAATTCTGCTTGTTAAATGTGCAGAAGCTTTGGAAATTTCCTTTTTGGGGAACCTGCAATTTTTTAAAAATTTCTGTTCAAAACCAAAATAAAACTTTTTTAAAATCCAAAATTTGGTCCAATTCTGTTTTTTTGGTTGATTTTATTCAAATGGAAAAGGTTGACTAATTTTTGCTTTGTTTTCTGTGTACTTGCAACTTAAAGGGAACCTGTCAGTTTGCTTATTCTGCCATTGCTAAGGTCAGTAAAAAATAGTGACAAACATCTCACTCATGAATATCCTGGACTCATCCAAGGGTGCCAACGGGGTAGTACTGGCAGTACTCCTGTCAGGGGCCCTGATAAAAATGTAAGAAAAAAAGGCCACAAAAAGGTGCAAGATAGAAACTGTTAATAGACAGGAGGCCCAAATGCTTCAGTTGTATGGGGCCATGAAATAAATTTTGGAAAACCCCGGGACCATCCTGGTGTGCGGGCTTGCTCCAATTTTATTACTAATGTATATAATGTTGTAAATCATAGAAAAAGAACGACGTGGAAACAGCATGTCCATCTCTAACTTATGCTGCATAAACAATCTGACAGGTTCCTTTTAAAATTCAGTTGCCAAACAGAGTACAAGCAAGTAGATAGAACATTAATAAATTGCATTCACATTCTGAAAAACATTTCCACACAAAAATTAATCTACATTAATGTATGGATTTATGGAGCATCTCATGTTGTGTTTCAAAAAATTCTGGAAACTTTTTAAGAATTTTCCTCATTGACTCCAATAGGGAAGTCAAAATCTGCAACAAATCCAAAATCAATATAGTTATTCAATCTTTGTTTTAGGGTGAATAAGGTTTTTTTTAGGATCTTTGCCTTCCATTTATAGTTAATCCTTGTTCTATGTCTTCTAAGCTAAGCGATGCCCAAAAATACAAGTCTACATAATTTAAATCAAAATAATATGCCTTGGGGAAAACAGCAGGTAGTCCTAGATCTTAATTAGAGAATTACCATAGTTGTGGGGTGTAATTCGGGCATATTGCAGCCCAAATACGTCCCAAATTATGCCCTGCAAAGATCAGGTGTGAACAAACCCTAGTGCTCACATGCCTACTGGCAGTGCATTCAGCAGTGTCCCACCTTGCACCAGTTTTGGTAATGTCAAAGTAAATTGATCTCAGGAACTGATAATTGAGTTACCCTTGTTGTCTGGGAGGTTCCGAATCAAAGAAACGTCTACTGACTGGGCATAGACAGGTGTTCCATATGTATGAGATAGGCTCTCCCAACTCTCTTTATGTATAACAAAACACAAGTGAAAAAAAAACAAAATGGCATTTTTCTTATCAGTTGACGAAGCCTGGACATTCGGTGTTTGTTATAACCCTATTCTGAATACAAACTAATTGCTCTAGACTCATGCTCTATTGTAGATAAGGCACACTACTGTATGTTGACTAAGCAATGTTTAACTAGTTAACTGTGCAAACCTTATTAATCCTGCAAGCAAGATTTGCAATTAGTTTTCTATTTATCATTTGCTTGAAGATGATAACTTAGCTCTTTCAAATATCCCTAGTTTGTTGGGTACTAATGAGATGGGGGCGGGGGTGGGGGCAATGTCAGCCATGGCTGATACCAAGCCTCAGTGATAGTAATGGAAAGGAATCTGTCAGACACCTCCATTACTAACACTGGAAAACAAAAACCCACTTACTCAACCGGAAAAAAGCACTTTATTCAAATAAACACTCCCAACAACATCCCTTATTGACCATTTTATTAAGAAAACCTTCAATTGACATTGTCCAACAAATCTGTTATAGTCATAAAGAGAACCTGTAAAAAACCAACAGCATTACAGTAATAGGCAGTATAGGCTATCCTGGAAAGCTGGGTGACACCCCACATCAACCTGCTTTCCTATTGAAGCCCACTGTTGGGGATGGGGCACCACCCAGCTTTTCCAGACACCGGAAAGGTTATCCAGTGACATCCTCAACAGCAGACACCCAAGAAATCAGGCTGAGGCCAGTTTTAATGAGAATCGAAGCGTCAGAATGAGATATGTTGGAGTGTGAACCCACCTACCAAAAGCAGCGATCCCTGTGAGTTAAATGACCTACAAGGCTGTCCATCATGGTGGCTGGACATGAGTGAGTCTCATTATATATATATATATATACATACATACATACATACATATGTATAATGTCCTTAACATGTCCTGTTCTTTTTCAACATCCCAAACATATAATTAAAATCATTCAGACATAGATTATTTTCACATTTTAGACATAGATTCCTTTCACATAACGTTTCGGTCCCAAATTTGGGACCCTTTCTCAACGGAATTCTTTTCTTATATTTTTTCTTACTCTTAATTCGAATTCCAGCTCATATAACTGTGCAATGTTATGAGACATTCATAATGCCATATGTCCATATATGTCGGTATACATCTGGTATTCACTGTATGTCTTGCCAAGACTATTATCATTCGTCCATCCGGCCTAAGCGTTCAAAGGCAGTGCTGCCCGTTGGTAGCAGAGCGCAGCGCCGCCGCCCACGCTTCACTCTGCTTCTTCCCCAGCCAGCTCTCAGTGATCACGTGGGCGGCGTGGTGATGTCACTTCACCGCGACGCCTGTGCTGAACACAGAGGCTGGAGCGCGGCTCATCGAGGGAGCGTGGAGTGAGGTAAGTAAACTATTTATTACTTTATGTGCCCTGCCTATATACCCCCTAAGCCTGACTATATACCCCATAAGCCTGACTATATACCCCATAAGCCTGACTATATACCCCCTAAGCCTGACTATATACCCCCATAAACCTGCTAATATACCCCCTAAGCCTGCCTATATACCCCCTGAAATTGACTATATACCCCCTAAGACTGCCTATATACCCCCATAAGCCTGCCTATATACCCCCATAAGCCTGCCGATATACCCCCATAAGCCTGCCTATATAGCCTCCATAAAAACCCGCCTATTACCCCCCCAAAGCCCCCCCTATTTCCCCCGCTAAACCGGGCCTTTTACACCCCTAAGGGCCTGCCTATATACCCCCCATTAGCCTGCCTATATAGCCCCTATAGGCCTTCCTATATACCCCCCATAAGCCTGACTATATAGCCCCCCTAAGCATGCCTATATACCCCCATAAGCCTGCCTATATAGCCCCCATAAGCCTGCCTATATACCCCCTAAACCTTCCTATGTACCCCCTAAGCCTGCCTATATAGCCCCCCTAAGCCTGCCTATATAGTCCCCCTAAGCCTGCCTGTCTACTTATATGGGGCCCCTATAGTTACCTAAACCCTGCCTACCTACATATATGGCCCCTATAACCCACCTAACCCCTGTCTACCTGTATGGCTCCCTATAGCTACCTAAACCCTGCCTGTCTACCTATTTAACCCCCTTTATTTACCTAAACCCTACATGCCTACCTAAAGCCTGCCTGCCTATTTGGGGCCCCCTATAGCCTATTTACCTACCTGTCTACCTATGTGGGCCCCACCTATAGCCTAGCTACCTGTGGTCCACCTACTGCATACCTACCTGGGGCATAAATACTGCCTACCTAGTGCCAATGTACTTACCTGTAGCCTACCTACCTAATTGAGACCTGCCTAACTACTGTCTACCTACATAGTATCTACCTACCTACCTACCTGGAGCCTATTTAGGGCCTACCAACCTATCTAATGGGGGTCTATCTGCTTATATGATCCGGAGGGGTACAGGCTACAGCTGTAACACAATCTCCAAGGGGTGAATTTTCTGTTCGTCCCCTCTAGGAGACTGGTCCTCTAATCTATGGCCTTTACCCACTATCCCACCCATGGGAAGTTTGTACAGAGGTGTGAGGCAGGGAGTGAGGTGCTGGAAAAGTGAGGATTCTAATATATGGGTGTCCAGATCTGCAGGGACGAGTGGCGGCCGGGAGAAGTAATCATGGTGGTCGGGACTGAATGCTGAACAAAAGGAAAAATCAATGACTAGAGAAACGTCACCTGTGAGTCACAAGATGTAACTGCACTGTAATCACTTATATGTCTGCACTGTCTGTGTACACTGGTGTCTAATGCACAAACTCCCATGAAAATAAGATAATCCAGCGGTATTCCATCCATACGTCTTTATTCACATAGATATTACAACAGAACAGTGTAAAAGATTGCGTTGGTAAAACCCCTACCCAACGCGTTCTGACCACTCCGGGTCCTTGATCACAGCTTATCAGCTACCTTAAAACAAACACGCTTATACTAGTTTAAAACATACGTCATTAAGTCACATGGATTGTTCTTGGGAGTTTCCCTTCGCCCAAATTTAGATAGTCAAGGGTCATTAACCCCCAACATGCAAAACTTCCCATCCGCACAAACATATAACTAAACAGCTAATGAGCTAAGATCGCATGCATATATTGAACGGTTGGGGACAAAAATTTACAACCATTGAGCTTTCTGATATGGACAGTTAAAACTCATTAAGTCTCAACGTGCAAACTATCTGTCAGCACAGATATATAATTATAACTGCTGCTCAAAATATTAGGCTGAGGTTAAATACATATGTTGAATGATGGAACAAAAGTACAACGTATACAAAACATATAAAACATATTATAACAGAATAAGGGTGTCAAAACACCACGTGGATAATCCAGAGGTACTAGATGTGTGCGAACACTACCTCCTTTAATATATATAGATCTAATAAATATGCATCAAATCATTTCTTTTATTCATACCCTTAGGATAACGTATATCGCACATCATAATCCAGTATGCCTCCCGTAATCTTACTTTCCTTTCCCAATTACCTCCACGTAATGGTTTGATCACCTTCTCAATTATGCCAAATGTGAATGCTGTCCCAGAACCAGAATGTATATGTTTGTTTGTTGCGAATCCCTGTTAGATGTCCTGATATCCTCTGTTTTAATTTCCTAATTGTACTTCCTATGTACATTTTGTTACACTCAGTGCACAATATATAATATATGACATGATCTGTTTCACAATTAGCGTATACGTTTAATTTGAATTCTTTTGTACCATCACTGTTGCTAAAATTCTGACCTTTTCTAATCAATCTACAAAGGTTACAGCGATTTTTACCGCATGGAAAACTACCTTTGGTTTGAAGCCAAGTTTTTTCTTGTCCGCGCACAAACATGCTAGGAGAAATTTCGTTTGCTAATGTGACTCCCTTTCTTGGAACACACTTAATACCATTGTCAACATACTCCTTCAATATAGGATCTTGCCTCAAAATCGCAAGGTTCCTAAAGAAGATTTTCTTAATTTCCTTTAAATTTATTCCTGTATTGCGTGGGAGAATACTATTTGGATTTTTCAATTCTACCTCCTTTTTATTCTCTATTAGTAATGATTGTTGAGATCTTGAGATCTTTTATTTACTGTCTCAAAAGCTTAATTTAACAAGTGTCTAGGATAACCCCTTGCTAATAATCTTTCATCCATAATTCTTTTTTTCTTTCATAAAGTCATGGTCTATGGAACAAGCTCTTCTTGCTGTAATGTATTCTCCAGTGGGTATCGCCACAATCGTATGCCATGGGTGGTTACTAGATGCATGTAGGAGAGTATTAGCGCTATTTGGTTTTTAATTAGTCCAAATTTACTAGTCAGTCCCGGGAATCCCCTCTTACCAGCATTTGGGCATCCCCTCCAACTCTAAATCCAAAAGGAAATTTTATGGTGATCTGTACTAAACGTAAATTTGAGATTACATTCATTCTTATTTAAATAATCCAGAAACCTGGGTATGGACGCCCCATCCCGACCCCATACCATCAGGAGGTCGTCGATGTAGCACCCATACCACAGGATGCTATCACCAAAGGGATTTTGGGATGTACAACATATTTAAATCCCACCATGCCATAATAAATTGGCTTAGGTGGGAGAGCCGATGCACCATTGGGGCCCCCATAAAGTTTTGCAATAGAAATGATGTCAATCTAAAAAAATATTCTTCAAGAGAAAATCCACACTCTAAAGGATAAAAATCTTTTCCCCATCTTTAAATTTGTCACCACTTTCTTTCAAAAAATATTCTATGGCTACTAAGGCTAAATGTTGTCGTATACAAGAAAATACATTTACCACATCATAGCTAATCCATGTATTAGTAGGTGACCATTCAAAATTTTGGAATACTTTCAAAACACTTGTACGAGTCGTTGACTTTCCCTTTTGTTCTGCATCCGGTCCAGATCACCATGATGACTTCTCCCGGCCACCACTGTCCCTGCAGATTTAGACACAAATATCTTAGAAACCTCACTTTTCCAGCACCTTCCTCACTCTCCCCCTTCTCTGTACAAATATCCAAGAAGTGGCAGATTGGGTACAGGCCATAGCTTAGAGGCCCAGTCTCCTAGAGGGGAGGGGAGGAACAGAAGATTCATCCCCTGGAGATTGTGTTATGGCATGTACCCCTCAGAATGATGTTACCAGGTACAACCCCATTAGATAGTTTGGTCGGCCATTAAGGTCTCAATTAGGCAGGTAGGTTACAAGTAGGTAGTTGGATTGGCCTTAAGTAGGCAGTAGTTAAGCCCCAGTTAAGTAGGCAGCCCCCAGGTAGATAGTTAGGCTGTAGGTAGGCCCCAGGTAGCTAAGTATGCAGGCCACAGGTAGGTTGTAGGTGGGCCCCAAGTAGGTAGGCTACAAGTAGGTAGGTAGATTGGCCTCGGGTAGCTAAGTAGGCTGTTGCTAGGACCCGGGTAGATAACTAGGCAGAAGGCAGGCTTTAGGGGGGTCAGGCAGGCTATAGCGGGGATCAGGCAGGCTATAGCGGGGATCAGGCAGGCTATACGGAGGATCAGGCAGGCTATAGGGGGATCAGGCAGGCTATAGGAGGAGGGATCAGGCAGGCTATAGGGGAATCAGGCAGGCTATAAGGGGTTATCAGGCAGGCTATAGGGGGATCAGGCAGGCTATAGGGGGGATCAGGCAGGCTATAGGGGGGATCAGGCAGGCTATAGGGGGGATCAGGCAGGCTATAGGGGGGATCAGGCAGGCTATAGGGGGGATCAGGCAGGCTATAGGGGGGATCAGGCAGGCTATAGGGGGATCAGGCAGGCTATAGGGGGGATCAGGCAGGCTATAGGGGGGATCAGGCAGGCTATAGGGGGGATCAGGCAGGCTATAGGGGGATCAGGCAGGCTATAGGGGGATCAGGCAGGCTATAGGGGGATCAGGCAGGCTATAGGGGGATCAGGCAGGCTATAGGGGGATCAGGCAGGCTATAGGGGGATCAGGCAGGCTGAAGAGGATCAGGCAGGCTAGAGTATGTCAGGCAGGCTATAGGGGCTCAGGCAGGCGGTTGGGAGGTCAGGCAGGCTATAGGGCATCAGGCAGGCTTTAGGGGGGGTCACACAGGCTTTAGGAGGGGGTAAGGCAGGATACTTTAGTATAAAAAAAAAAAAGAAGAAATCACTTACTCACCTGCCCCATGGTCCCTCGCAGCTCAGCTCCCGGGCAGCCTGTGACATCATCATGTCGCCCACGTCAGCACTGTGGGCCTGTGTCTAGCAGGCAGATTAGCAGAGCGGAGCACAGGCGGGCCGTTCTGCCTCGAACGCTTGGGCCATTTCAGGGCCCCATGCAGCTAAATCAAATGTGGTCCCCACTCATTACTAGTTCCTAATTTTTAACATATCACTGGGCCCCTTTTTTGATTAGGGCCCCTGACAGGAGTACTGCCCTATTGGTACCCGTTCCAGTTACCATGTACCATTTTCAGTACCGGTGTCTTCTCATGTGTCAAAGGAGCTTTTGGAACACCTCAGGATGCAGGGCCCCGTTGCCGCTTCTACCACCAGGGGTGCCAATAGGGCAATATGGGCAGTACTCCTGTCACGGGCCCTAAACGGAAAGGGGCCCACAAATATGTTAAAAAAATAGGAAGTAGTAATGGGTGGGGGCCCAATTTGATTTGGCTATATGGGGCCTGAAACGGTTAATAGATTACTTATGGCAGACTGACTTATGACTGATGAATGACTGATGTTAATAGATGAAGGATGGAATGTGTATTTCACATTGTCAAGGAGACGTGCTACAGTTTACTAGTCAGTGACATCGGCAACCGGGGCAACAAATCATCAAAGATCCACGCTTGATTCACTTTGATAAATATCAAATGATCCACATTCTCGGGGGAAAGACAGATACGTTTGTCAGTTATCAACCCGACAGCTGTGTTGAATGTTCGTTCCGAGATAACGCTGACTGCTGGGCAGGATAAAACTTCTATGGCATGCCGAGCCAGCTCAGGCCATTCATCCAGTTTGGACGCCTAATGGGTTTGAGCTGCAGGTACTCATGAACCATGCCCTTAAGGCGGTCTCTGTGTGTGTGGATGCTGCCCTGCCTTGCAGATGTTGGTGAGGTGGTAACAGACGAGTGAAAAATATCACCCAGTAGGCTTCTGCCACACTGCCTGCTGCTGCTGCGACTATTTGCCATGCTGGCACTGCTGTCCACCGTGACATTAGAATGTGAAGAAGACACAAAAGATGTCTCGAGTTGGTCAATGAGCACTGTCTCAAATTTCTCGACACTTCATGCTGTATAATGACATTACACTTCTGCCACAATCGCTGGAGCATGTGGAGGCTGGAATTCCAGCGTGTTCCCACGTCAACAATGAGATGGTTGACAGGGAGGCCCAGATCACGATGTATCGCTGCTAGTCGTGCCGAAGCAGAGTGCGAATGCTGGAAGTGTGAGCTAAGACCTCAAGCCTTCCTCAGCAGACAATCCAGACCCGGGTAGCACTTGAGAAATTTCTGCAACCAGGTTCCGGACATGTGCCAGGCAAGGGATGTACGTAAGTCTACCGATCTTAAGGGCAGCAAGGATATTTCTCCCATTGTCGCACACCACCTTGCCTGGTGCCAGGTTCTTAGCAGCCAGCCACTAATCGGTCTGAATGCTCAGAGCCGTCCACAGCTCTTGACCTGTGTTGACGGTCTCCAAGACACATTAATTTCAGAACGGTCTGGTTTCTCTTGTCACATGATGCTACCCTTGGAGGTTGGGGGTCTGGACTCTGCACCATTCCTGCAGTATGGAAGAGTGTCCGTTGAGCCCAAGACTCATCACCAGAGGCACTGCCATCCACCCAAATCACGCACATAAACTTTCAGTGGATATAAATAGTAACAATTTTGTAATTTATTAAATATCAAGAACAACCACTAAAACGATAGTGGGTTACTTGCGTTTAGCTATGTTTAGCAGTATGTGGCCAACAGTCCTGCAAAGTCCATGCATGATATATATTTTTCGTGCCTCTCCGGCATAGCAGCTCCAGCGTCTTCAGCTTGGAGCTTCAGAAAGCAGACAAGCGGGCCTTCACCGCGCGCGACGTTTCGGGAGATTCCTCTACCTTTCTCAAGCACGTACAACGGACCTTCGTATCCTGCTTTTATACAAACGTGTAAGTAACCGAAATATAACATCCATTACTAAAAACATCTACAGAAACATTTTAAAACTCAAATTCTCGTTCATTCCCATTTGGGCTAACGTATGTATTCTATGAATCCACCTTGCTTCACTTTGCAATAGTCGCTTCTCTAATGTACCTCCCTCATTACTCTGCACTCGTTCAAGAACGCACCAGCGGAGTTCTGATACATTATGATTATATTCTAGAAAATGTCTTGCTACACTGCTTTCACCAAATTTGGTTTTGGTTTCTTCACTATTATCTACTTGTTGTCTTTTAGCCAACCTGATTTTGACCAATGTTCATTGAGCCTAGTTTTAATGCTCCGTGAGGTCTGCCCCACATACCCTTTCCTGCACGGGCATTTAAGTAGGTATATTACTCCTTTAGTATCGCAGGTACAGTTGTCTCACAAGAAAAAAAAATGTTTCCATTCGTGGGATGTAACACAAATGGCCCTTTTATGATGGAATTGCAATGTTGGCAATTGAGACATGGAAATGTCCCCTTTCACTGTACATTTAAGAAAGTCTGCTTCTTGCTCATTTTTGTTTCTAAAGTGCTAGACACAATATGACTACCAATTGTCCTACCCTTTCTATATATAAACATTGGTTTATTTTTAAACAGCTTCCCATACTGAATGTCATTGCTCAGAATATGCCAGTTTTTTTCGATAATTTTCCTAATCATCCTACTATGTACATCAAAAGTGCTGGTAAACATACATCTGTCCTTTCTCTCTTTTTTATTTTGTGTATTCATTAAGGTACTACGTTCTTTTCTACCTATATTTTCCGCTATTTTTTCCATTTCTTTCCTATTATAGCCCCTAGCTACAAATTTATCAATCATCTTTCTACTTTGTTCTTCATAGAGCTGGTCTGTGGAACATATCCTTCTCACCTGGGTAAACTGTCCTACCGGGATACCCCTAAAGATTTATGGAGCATGATAGCTATTTTTGTGCAACACATTGTTCCTTTCCGCTGGTTTAGAAAAAAGACTAGTAACTAAGCCGTGCTTCTCCAATGACGCCATGAACAAATTAGCATTGCTGGGGGCTACAGGAGACCCCTTCGAGGTCCCCTGCAGCTGAAGATAAATATCTTCCCCAAATTTAAAATAATTTTTAGTAAGCACTATGTCAATCAGAGACATTAGAAAATTAATCGGGGCATTAGATAGTGACGGATCATCACTAAGGGCTTCTTACTGCGATAAGTCCATCTTCCAACGGAATATTAGTACAGTCATATGAAAAAGTTTGGGCACCCCTATTAATCTTAATCATTTTTAGTTCTAAATATTTGGGTGTTTGTAACAGCCATTTCAATTTGATATATCTAATAACTGATGGACACAATAATATTTCCGGATTGAAATGAGGTTTATTGTACTAACACAAAATGTGCAATATGCATTAAACCAAAATTTGACCGGTGCAAAAGTATGGGCACTCCAACAGAAAAGTGACATTAATATTTAGTAGATCCTCCTTTTGCAAAAATAACAGCCTCTAGTTGCCTCCTGTAGCTTTTAATCAGTTCCTGGATCCTGGATGAAGGTATTTTTGACCATTCCTCTTTACAAAACAGTTCAAGTTAAGTTTGATGGTCGCCGAGCATGGACAGCCCGCTTCAAAGTATCCCACAGATGTTCAATGATATTCAGGTCTGGGGACTGGGATGGCCATTCCAGAACATTGTAATTGTTCATCTGCATGAATGCCTGAGTAGATTTGGAGCTGTGTTTGGGATCATTGTCTTGCTGAAATATCCATCCCCGGCGTAACTTCAAATTCATCACTGATTCTTGTACATTATTCTGAAGAATCTGCTGATACTGAGTTGAATCCATGCGACCCTCAACTTTAACAAGATTCCCGGTGCCGGCATTGGCCGCACAGCTCCAAAGCATGATGGAACCTCCACCAAATTTTACAGTGGGTAGCAAGTGTTTTTCTTGGAATGCTGTGTTTTTGGGACGCCATGCATAACGCCTTTTTGTATGACCAAACAACTCAATCTTTGTTTCATCAGTCCACAGGACCTTCTTCCAAAATGAAGCTGGCTTGTCCAAATGTGCTTTTGTATACCTCAGGCGACTCTGTTTGTGGCGTGCTTTCAGAAATGGCTTCTTTCGCATCACTCTCCCATACAGCTTCTCCTTGTGCAAAGTGTGCTGTATTGTTGACCGATGCACAGTGACACCATCTGCAGCAAGATGATGCTGCAGCTCTTTGGAGGTGGTCTGTGGATTGTCCTTGACTGTTCTCACCATTCTTCTTCTCTGCCTTTCTGATATTTTTCTTGGCCTGCCACTTCTGGGCTTAACAAGAACTGTCCCTGTGGTCTTCCATTTCCTTACTATGTTCCTCACAGTGGAAACTGACATGTTAAATCTCTGAGACAACTTTTTGTATCCTTCCCCTGAACAACTATGTTGAACAATCTTTGTTTTCAGATCATTTGAGAGTTGTTTTGAGGAGCCCATGATGCCACTCTTCACAGGAGATTCAAATAGGAGAACAACTTGCAATTGGCCTCCTTAAATACCTTTTCTCATCAATGGATGCACCAGGCTATGAAGTTCAAAGCACAGTGAGGTTACAAAACCAATGTTGTGCTTCAGAAAGTCAGTAAAAAGTAGTTAGGATTTTTCAATCAATAAAATGTTAAGGGTACCCAAATTTTTGCACCAGTCAAAATTTGGTTTACTGCATATTGCACATTTTGTGTTAGTTCAATAAACCTCATTTCAATCGGAAATATTACTGTGTCCATCAGTTATTAGATATATCAAATTGAAATGGCTGTTGCAAACATCCAAATATTTAGAACTAAAAATGATTAAGATTAATAGGGGTACCTAAACTTTTTCATATGACTGTATATAGGGACTTGATGTCCAACGTACACAACCAGCAATTCTGAACATCTGTAATTTTTTCTATCAATTGAAGGAATTGATTAGTATCCTTCAATGAATGTACATCCCTACCTACCAATTTTTGAAGAAAGGAGTCTATATAAGCGGATATAGGTTCCATAAGGGATCCAATCCCTGAGACGATCGGACGCCCAGGGGGATTGGATACCGATTTGTGCACTTTTGGGACTAGATATAGTACGGGTATTCTAGGATGAGTGCAAATTAGCATATTTTTTTATTTTTTGAGTTATTAGTCTCTGTTGTAAAGCATTTTGTAATACATCTTCAATTATTTGTGTATACTCATTAGTGGGATCTTTAGTTAATTTTTTATATACAGTGGAATCTGATAATTGGGTTACAGCCTCCTGTATATACTGAGATTTGTTTTGCACGACAATTGCACCGCCCTTGTTGGCTTTTTTTTATGACTACAGACGTATCATCTTTCAGCTGTTTTATGGCGTCTTTCTCTTTTACCGATAGATTTTGTTGTCTATTTAATATATATCTGTCCCACATTTGAGTAACTTCTGTTACCACTAACTGTTGAAAGACTTCTAATGAGGAATTTTGAATCTCCGGATCAAACTGACTTTTTCTAAACACCTTTTTAGATAAATGCATACATTTATTAGTTTCTACACCTTGAAAAAACATTTTCATGCGTATGTTTCTGCATAACTTGTAAAAGTCAACATTGAAATCAAACAGCGTACTTTCTTTCATTGGGACATAGTTAAGTCCTTTATTTAAGACTGCTACTTGCGCTTCTGTTAGATTTTTTCGGAAATATTCAGCACTAGATTTTATGACGTTGGTACTATTTTTTCTTCTTTTGTGTTGATTTTTTTCCTTTTTGAAGATCGCGACCAGAGCTGCCTCCAGAGTCCGTTTCGATGCTGCGATTTTTCTTTTCTAAAAAATCAGCTGTTTGCGATTCCTTGCGGGTAATAAATCTCAATTGCATCCGTTTGTTTTTCTGTGGATCTTCAGATTCTGTACTAGTATCGTCTGTATCTGTTTTCTTTTCTTTATCCCTTTTAAAATGACGTATTTTTGATCTTTCCTCTGCCCAGGTATAGACCCGATTATAAAGGTAGTCCTTTGTGTCCCTTTCAAACTTTTTTATTTTGTTTTGGAGCAATTGGATTTTAAAATTTTCTAGAAGGTTATCTTGATCTTGTTTAGTTTGATTGTACTGGTCAATCTCAACAGATTTTTTATAATCTTCATCTATGTTGTTGATTTCCACTTTAATTTTTACTATGTTAGTTTGCAGAAATTGTATCATCAAATACATCAAGTCCATAGAGTAGTTATTGCTGATAGCATACAATTTTTCACGATAGGACTGGTCATCTTGCATGAGTATAGGTTGAAGAGGACTCCTCAAGCCTCTCGGTATTCTTTCGTTTTTCACATATTCAGTGAGGGTGGAAGCATGAGAAACTAGGCTTGCTTTTTTCTTCCTCAGCTGCTCGAGCTTCCTTGGAAGATTAGTAGGGAGTTCTTTTGTTTGCACCCAATTATATCCAGCCGCCTCGGCTTCTTTCAATATATTCGCCTTCTGGCTTTCTGTGAAAGTGAAGGTTTCTGCCCGCCTGTCAGTAAGACTTGCTACTTGGTCAAAAGACATTATATAGGACAATGATTAACTCCCATAGGATACTATAGCACATAACTTTTGCAACTAGTTTGGTAGTTTCTATTCATATATCGTTGCGCCACTCTCCACTGACACAGGGCATCCCACTTTCCCTTGTCTTACACGCACATAAACTTTCAGTGGATATAAATAGTAAAAATTTTGTAATTTATTAAATATCAAGAACAACCACTAAAATGATACAGTGGGTTACTTGCCTTTAGCTGTGTTTAGCAGTATGTGGCCAACAGTCCTGCAAAGTCCATGCATGATATATGTTTTTCGTGCCTCTCCGGCATAGCAGCTCCAGCGTCTTCAGCTTGGAGCTTCAGAAAGCAGACAGGCGGGCCTTCACCGCGCACGCGCGCGACGTTTCGGGAGATTCCTCCCCCTTTCTCAAGCACGTACAACAGACCTTCATATCCTGCTTTTATACAAACGTGTAAGTAACCGACATATAACATCCATTACTAAAAACATCTACAGAAACATTTTAAAACTCAAATTCTCGTTCATTCTCATTAGGGCTAACATATTCATTCTATGAATCCACCTTGCTTCACTTTGCAATAGTCGCTTCTCTAATGTACCTCCCTCATTACTCTGCGTTCGTTCAAGAATGCACCAGCGGAGTTCTGATACATTATGGTTATATTCTAGAAAATATCTTGCTACACTGCTTTCACCAAATTTGGTTTTGGTTTCTTCACTATTATCTACTTGTTGTCTTTTAGCCAACCTGATGTTTGACCGATGTTCATTGAGCCTATTTTTAATGCTCCGTGAGGTCTGCCCCACATACCCTTTACCGCACGGGCATTTAAGTAGGTATATTACTCCTTTAGTATCGCAGGTACAGTTGTCTCGCAAGAAAATTTTTTTTCCATTCGTGGGATGTAACACAAATGGCCCTTTTATGATGGAATTGCAATGTTGGCAATTGAGACATGGAAATGTCCCCTTTCGCTGTACATTTAAGAAAGTCTGCTTCTTGCTCATTTTTGTTTCTAAAGTGCTAGACACAATATGACTACCAATTGTCCTACCCTTTCTATATACAAACATTGGTTTATTTTTAAACAGCTTCCCATACTGAATGTCATTGCTCAGAATATGCCAGTTTTTCTCAATAATTTTCCTAATCATCCTACTATGTACATCAAAAGTGCTGCTAAACATACATCTGTCCTTTCTCTCTTTTTTATTTTGTGTATTCATTAAGGTACTACGTTCTTTTCTACCTATATTTTCCGCTATTTTTTCCATTTCTTTCCTATTATAGCCCCTAGCTACAAATTTATCAATCATCTTTCTACTTTGTTCTTCATAGAGCTGGTCTGTGGAACATATCCTTCTCACCCGGGTAAACTGTCCTACCGGGATACCCCTAAAGATTTATGGAGCATGATAGCTATTTCTGTGCAACATATTGTTCCTTTCCGCTGGTTTAGAAAAAAGACTAGTAACTAAGCCGTGCTCTGTTTTCTTGACTTCTACGTCTAAATAGTGGACGACGTCTTCGCTCATGGTGGCAGTAAATTGTATAAACGGATGCAGATTATTTAGAGTTTGTACAAAATCTCTCAATTCATCACTAGATCCCCTCCATAGAACGAAGACGTCGTCCACGTATCTGTACCAGGCAGCTACCTGTTTATAGCCCTCTAGAGTGAAGATCCGACGCTTCTCCAATGACGCCATGAACAAATTAGCATAGCTGGGGGCCACAGGAGACCCCATCGAGGTCCCCTGCAGCTGAAGATAAATATCTTCCCCAAATTTAAAATAAATTTACTGCCACCATGAGCAAAGACGTCGTCCACTATTTAAACGTAGAAGTCAAGAAAACAGAGCAGGGCTTAGTTACTAGTCTTTTTTCTAAACCAGCGGAAAGGAACAAATAGCTATCATGCTCCACTAATCTTTAGGGGTATCCCGGTAGGACAGTTTACCCGGGTGAGAAGGATATGTTCCACAGACCAGCTCTATGAAGAAAAAGTAGAAAGATGATTGATACATTTGTAGCTAGGGGCTATAATAGGAAAGAAATGGAAAAAATAGCGGAAAATATAGGTAGAAAAGAATGTAGTACCTTAATGAATACACAAAATAAAAAAGAGAGAAAGGACAGATGTATGTTTACCAGCACTTTTGATGTACATAGTAGGATGATTAGGAAAATTATCGAAAAAAACTGGCATTATTTCTGGCAATGACTTCAGTATGGAAGCTGTTTAAAAATAAACCAATGTTTGTATATAGAAAGGGTAGAACAATTGGTAGTCATATTGTGTCTAGCACTTCAGAAACAAAAATGAGCAAGAAGCAGACTTTCTTAAATGTACAGCGAAAGGGGACATTTCCATGTCTCAATTGCCAACATCCCACGAATGGAAAAAAAAATTTCTTGCGAGACAACTGTACCTGCGATACTAAAAGAGTAATATACCTACTTAAATGCCGTGCGGTAAAGGGTAAGTGGGGCAGACCTCACGGAGCATTAAAAATAGGCTCAATGAACATCGGTCAAACATCAGGTTGGCTAAAAGACAACAAGTAGATAATAGTGAAGAAACCAAAACCAAATTAGTTTTTTTGAGTTTAAAATGTTTCTGTAGATGTTTTTAGTAATGGATGTTATATGTCGGTTACTTACACGTTTGTATAAAAGCAGGATACGAAGGTCCGTTGTACGTGCTTGAGAAAGGGGGGGAATCTCCCGAAACGTCGCGCGCGGGAAAACTGTTGCGCGGTGAATGCCCGCCTGTTGCTTGCTGAAGCTCCAAGCTGAAGGCGCTGGAGCTGCTATTTCCGGAGAGGCACGAAAAAACGTTTTATCATGCATGGGGCTTTGCAGGACTGTTGGCCACTACTGCTAAACACAGCTAAAGGCAAGTAACCCACTGTATCGTTTTAGTGGTTGTTCTTGATATTTAATAAATTACTAAATTGTTACTATTTATTTCCACTGAAAGTTTATGTGCGTGTAAGACAAGGGAAAGTGGGATGCCCTGTGTCAGTGGAGAGTGGCGCAACAATATATGAATCGAAACTACCAAACTAGTTGCAAAAATCCACCCAAATGAACCATTGAGCAATCAGTGAGATGTAATGCCCTTGACCGTGCTTACTAGTCCATGTGTCTGTAGTGAGATTGACTTTGGTGCACACAGATGCATCCAACGCGCTGGAAATCTTTTCTGCAACGTAGCGGGCAAAGGCAGGGACAGCTTTTCTGGCAAACAAATGCCTGCTGGGTATCTGATATTGGCGGCATGACTGGGCCCAATGACCATTGCGAAAACCCATCTGTGTCTACCAGGCGGAAAGGTGACATTTCCCAAGACCAACAGCCTGGACAATGCCAACTTCAGGCTTTTGGTTTTTGGATGGCTGGGTGTGAAAGCGGTTTTTATGCCCCCACAGTGGTTTACACAGGAAGGCTGGCTGGTGGACTGGCTGCTGAAGGGGCATCCCAGGTGACACTGGTGGAAGGGGAAGATGTAGACTGTGTTGCTGGTGGTGGGAATCGACCAACAGTGTCTAGGACTGGGGATGGTGCTTGTTCATGCTGCTCCAGCAAATCAGCAGCAGAGGACCGCTTGGTCTTGGAAGTGGTGGAGGAGGCCGAAGATGTCACGGGTAGTTGGGAAGCCCAGGACCTCTGTGGCCTTTTTTCTCCAAGTGACTCTTCCACAGCAAGTCATCTTACATGATGTCCCTGTTCATGCGCAGGTGCTTTAAACACTTTGTTTCTTTCCTCACGATGCTTTTGAGGGAAAATCTGGCATATGAGGTCATTGGTGAATTGAGGCTTGTTTGAAAAAGGCCCGGCTTCACAGGCCTGGACCTTTTTGACGGTAAAAACTGTACGGTTTCCCTGCTGCCCCCACTGCCCACAGCGGGGGGATAATGTCAGGGACTTTGCGACGCCTTCTCCCTTTCTCAGGCCGGACCCACACTGCCCCTACCCCATCCTCCTCCACCGGCCAAAAGACCACATTGGATCTGTAATGTCATCATCATCACAGGTGACTCTTTTCTGATAGTCTGCATCCCAATGCGACTAAAGCCACGGGCACTGGAAAATTTGCTGACCGTGGGTTTCTGCGACAGCCCGCTTCCTTCTCCTCCTCTGGGGGATCATGATTGTTCGTCATGCAGACGAAATCATTTTTTTGGCCCCCCTGATCTTTTGAAATGCTTCTGCCCCCAAAACGCATTGCTTCATCAAAGAGTCTTCAAACGTGGATTGTCGGGAGTGGTCTGATATTGTGGATTTTTTGGCCTTCAGGTTGGACTGCTGATGATGATGACATTTGTCCCCTTGACTGAGAAAAGAGGAGATAAAACTGCTGGTTTAAAGGGGTTTTTTTTTAACCACTGTGTACGTTTGGGCACTGATCTTCAGAAATGAGACACGGGGGGGGAAATGCCAAGCAAAAAGGGCCTGACGTCTTGCGACTGACGATGTCTCGCTTATTGTCATCTGGAGCACTGGAATGAATCCCTTGTCTCGCCCTCTGTCCTCCCTACGCCCTTCCTTGCTCGCTTACCACCTATAGTTCGTTCCATGTTCAAAAAGATAAATAGTAAAAATTTTAAGATTTGTTAACGGTCTCTTATTGAAGAACTCTACTCCAAACAATGCAAATCACAACTAATTTTGAATATTTAAATTCCTTTTAATTTGCAAATAGGATTAGAAATATAAATTTTTTTAAAGAAAAACTGTTGAAAAAAGGGTCTTATGGAAAACCCTGGCAGCAAAAATCAAATCACAACTGTTTTTAGAATTCCTATATTTTGCAACTAGCAAATAGGATTAGAAATAAATTTTTTAAAAAGGAATATCTGTTGAACGGGTTTTTAAGGAAGAACCCTGGCAGTAAAACAAAAATCCCCTGTTGTAGAATCCCTATATTTTGGGAAAAAGGATTAGAAAAAGAAATTTTTTTAGTGGAATAGATTGTTTAAATGGAAAATCTGTTTTAAGGGGTCTTAAGGAATAACCCTGCAGCAAAACAGCAAACATATTTTAGAACCCCTATTTTATTTCAACGGTAACTGTGTTTCTCCACGCCTGTACCCCCAAAACAGCAGAAATGCACTTTGGGGGACTCAGATGAAATGTGAAAGATACAGGACAATTTAAATCCAACTTTTCCTGTTTTAATTTCCCTAAGTTACTTTCCCCCAACTAATCTAACTGGCAGCTATTCCTTAATAAAATCTCTGAAATGGGGTGCCTGCATGCATTGGAGCATGCAGACACAGAGAGCAGTGTGTTCAATACTGAGAGTAAAGTTAAAATGGCGTTCAACAGGAACACACTTACGGATGATGTTTTTGGACACTTCTCTATGTCTGACTGATTTGGTGGCGCCAAAAGTACAGGGGAAGCAAGTGAAAGAAGAACTGGGGACCCGAACGCATTTGTCGAATGCAAACTTTACTCGAACTACCGTAAAAAGCTTGATTCTGCTCGAGTTTGGAAAATACATAAAGTTCGACTCGAACAAACCTTTTCTCGAACTGTTCACTCAACACTTTACAGGAGTGGAGAGCCGACTGTCTGCATACCTCCCAAGCGTCCCTGTTTTGGAGGGACATCCCTATTTTAACCTTTGTCCCTCTGTCCCTCTTAACACTATAAATGTCCCTCTTTTTCATTTGGTAAATAGATTTGTGTCAATAAACTGACTATATTGCGTGAGTGCTTCCTTGCTGTATATTGCTTGACAACTTACTTAATATTTCATCATTGGATACAACGCGATCCTGAAAATGTGTACCTTTTTGGCTATATAAAAAGCTGGCAGGTATGTGATTGGGTGTGGTTAGAGGCGTGTCTTGGTGTGATTCATGATTTGGGCGAGTTTGAGCGTGCCTGATGTGTCCCTCTTTGCAATCTCTAAAAGTTGGGAGGTATGTGTCTGACCCAGATCAGCTAAGTCCCCACAAAAACTGAAGCTCATATATCAGCTATAGGGGAAATCAGCAATAGGAAAAAATATATATATGCACCAAAAGTTGTTTTCTGACCTTTCCGTTCCATTTCCGGTGGTTCTGCCATAGTATCTGTAGTGATTCTGTGAAAAAGGTATCTCAACAGTCACACCAGAACTAACCTTATGCCACCTGTGTATGCATTGTTATGCCTGAAAATACTCAGCTAACTGTGGCGTTTGGACAAGACCAGCCTCTTTGTGGTCTAGTTTATGGGCCACATGTTGTGCAGGCCTGTGATATACTAACCTTGATGACGTATGTTAACGAATAACCTTATGTTACGGATAAGGGCCGGCGAACTGGCCTGAAACGCGTAAACTATGTTACCATTTGGATGTTTTTAATCTTGTTTTTACAACAATAAAGAGTGTTTTTTTCTTTTTTGTGGAATCATCACACACGAGTGCTGGATTACTCCTTTACTTCATCACCTGCAGTGGTACAGCGGATCCACTACCCCAGCCATTACAGTGTGTAACTCTCATTTAGAATTCAAAAATGTTTTTTAAATAAATTATCTAGTTTGACACAATTCTTGAATTTCTATAGAGACATTGATTTGAGCATTGTACTTTATAAAATGTAGAAGAATTGATTAGGTTCAGTTCACACAATTTTCTGATGAATGGAAAATAATTCATTTTATTCTTTAATATGGTCTTTGTAAGACCACACAATATTTCTGGCAGAAAATTAGTCTTCCATGAAAACATGTTCACAACCTGCAGCGTGATATTTTGAAAAAGGTAAAAAAAGAATTTGATTTTTAGCACAATGTCTTGGGTGATTAGTATTACATACTCTGTTTGCTGACCCAAAATAATTACACATCAGATATGTATTTCTGTGTGTTTATTTCCCTGAATGTGAGTTTGATTAATGTAGTTGACTTAGCAATCAGTATGGGCACAGGATTTACTTAGGTTCCAGTGTGAAATTTATAGAGCTATAATTTTACATAATATAATAACATATGTGCAATAAAAGGTCAATCTTATGCTTTATTGACACATACTTGTCTGTGGGTTCTTTATTTTAAAAATGCCTTAAATGTCATTTTTTTTTTTTTTTTACAAAAATTTTTGACGTGTTTTTTTTCCGGCCTTTTATGGTCTTTGAGGAAAAAAAAGGAAAAAAATAATATACAACCAAAAAATAACACAAAAAATGTATTCCAAATACCTATTGCGCTACAGAGAACATCTAGTAATTGGAACATTTTTCCTAAAAACACTATGTGAAACTACAAAATTTAATCACATTGATACTATATGTCAACAACAATTCATAAATGGTTCCTCTCAGTATCTAGTACATTTTGGATATGTGGTGGAGCGGAAGACACAATGAAACATTTCTGATGGGATTGCCCATTAATATGGGATTTTTGGAACACAGTGATTAATATTATTTGGGAACTGTCTGGGATTTTCATACCAAACTCCCCTGAATTTTTCTTTTCTCTATTTTTAATATTGCCATATCTGCATTCAAAAGGTCCCTTTTTCACACCTTTTGCAAAGAGCTAAAACTGTCATCTTCCAACAATGGAGATTGTTTATATTTAAAGGATGGAGGAGTTGGTTGTACATACCCATGAAAAAATTGTTCATTATCATAGAACCTGGTTGCATTGGCCTTTATTGAAATCCTTGCCAACTTCTCTCTCCATAGTGCTTTAATCTTTGGTCGGTCATTATCATTCCTTTTCAGAGTACCTTAGATTTCTTTTCTTATTGGTTATAGTGCTTGATATCCTGCCTTTCTATCTAAAGCTGCTCAGCTCTGCCCTATGCACATTTCTGAATCCCCTTTGGTTTTACTTTTATTTCATAGATTTAGATTTTCTTTATTATTTTTCTTGTACTGTATTGTCTTAAAATAAATTTCATTTTACTCCTACTTTTATGATGAATAGTTTTGTTTACTCTGTCTGGGTTTCTGAAATGCAATGATTAAGTGGTATAAGTATAAAATGGCCCCTACAAAAAGCATGTTGAAAAGCTATTTCATGTAAAACCCCCTCGAAAGACAAAGGGACGTTCCCTTCGTCTGAAGAAAAAAGGATTCAATCTCCAGAGGAGAAAAGCCTTCTTCACTATAAGAACTGTAAATTTGTGAAATAGCCTGCCTGTGGAGCAGGTCACAGCAGAAACAGCTGAAGTTTTCAAGAAAGGCTTAGATACCCACTTACTACTAAATAATATTAATACTTAAGTGGCCGTATAAAACATCTCTATACAGTCTGATGGCAACTCTGGTATCAGGAATGAAATCTTCCTTTAGGCTAGATTGGTTCTTTCCTTATTGCTTCCAAAGTTTTTGTCAGTATTGGAAACTGAATTTAAAAAACTCCTTATCTCCCACCCTTCATCCACGTTTCCTAAATCCATGATTGAACTTGATGGACATATGTCTTTTTTTAACCATACTAACTAAGTAACTAAGTATGTAATTATGCACACTTTCCCTTTTGTCCTTCTGTGTTCCTTCTGTTTTCTTAACACTAGAACTACTGATGGAGTTATTTTGACTCCTTTCCGTTTTTTTTCTCTCTGTGACTACATTTTTCCAGAATTCCGGCTTGAAACTCGGTGACTTTCCTCAAAATGATTTGAAAAAAGACTAGTTGTGAGAATAAAAAATAATTTTGGTTAAAAATTTGCGCTTTTTTTCAAAATTACAAACTACTGAATGAGTCATGTTGACTCCCTACTATATTTTGAGTCCTTTTGTCACTAAATGTTGCTATACAAGTTTGTTGTGCATAATTTTTTTCACTCTGTCTATTTACCCTGGAATTTCATCATAGATTAGTTCAATTTACATGTCAACTTTTTTACATTTTCTTGGTTTTTAACCTGCTTGTATTACTTGTTTAATGCTGAACAAAATACTTGTTTACTCTAGCTCTTATCTATGCCAATGAAGGGGTGTGTTTTTTCTAAGTTTCTAGCAGGAGACAGTAATTCTTGGATAGTATCTTTACTTCAGTTCAGCTGAAGAGACAAAGAAACAGACGCAGACATACTGAGCTTCTGAAGACTCATACAGGTAGAATTGTTATGAATAAGTTTAGCTGCCTGTCAACTGATTCAGCCCACTACTTTTGAAGGTGGGCATGAACAGTTTATTATTCTTTTAGTTTATTTCATTTCTATTTTTCAGCAGGGAACTATATATGAATTATGGAATTTGTGAGGAATATGGAAGAAAAGACATTGATAAAAACCTACAGATACTTCTGGCTACTTTGCAATCCATAACGGAGAATGAATCGGAATCGCGAATTGCAGGAACATGTATTATGATTCGACAGTGATGAAGATTTCATTCCTCAGAACATATCAAGTGAATCATGAAGACTCAGAAGAACAAAAAACCAGAAGGAAAGTTAGTTAGTTATCTTATTTGTTCTTTCCACAGCACAGGATTTAGGGGGCCATTGTGCACACTAGCAAAATTCTGGCTGAATAGCCATCTGGATATTCTTGCCGCAATACCCAGGCCGTACCCTGCCCGCTCATTGCCTGAAGCTCATCGTTCACGAACCCAGGCGGCTGGAGCCCTGTCAGGGACAAGAGGTATGAAACACCGCTCCTGTATCCTGAGCGGGCAGTACAGGCCGATTGTGGTGAGAATACCTGTCGGATATTCCGCCGCTAATCCAGCCATTGTGCACGGACCCTTAGCAAAACAAAAATTCGTAAATATTCATCAACTTTTTCCAGATATTCCAAGCAACATCAACTGGGGATCGGGCTCATGCAGTTATGTGCCTTCGTGACCATCCTCCGTCGTGTGAATAGAAAAAAACAGCAAAACGTCCCAGAAAAGAAAGAACAACAGGTAACGGATGGCGGCGAAGGTAATGCAACCACAAACACAAGAGAAGGCGAATCTGGAAGAATACTAGTTTCAGCGGATGGTATTCAATGAAACCTGTTGAAATTGGGAGAACACTTTGCCCTGGTAGGTGTGACCAGTCAAAATATTCTTCGAGAAGCACTGCCCTACAGCGATACGCCAGAAGAATATCATATCGATAGTCCTTTGAGCGCATGGCGTTTATTTTTTTGATGAATATAATTTGACACATATAAAGAATGTACGCTTGCAGAAGCATGCAGGAACAATAATTATACAAGTTTACTCTATCTGATGAGAGCTAGATGCATTCATTGCGATATTCTATGCTCGTGGAATAACTGGCACGAAGCCTCCTCGATTAGCAGTATTTGGTGTAATGACTGGGGAATACTCGTTTTGCAAAGCGACAATGTCGAGGACCCCGCTTTGTTGAAATTTAGAGGTTTCTCAGATTTGATGAGAAATCTACTCATCGGAAACTGAAAAACACAATTTGCTCTATTTTCTACTTGTGGGGACAGTTTTTTGAAAATTGTAGGGTTTTACAAACCGGGCCCAACAAACGGGGATAAAACTTTCCCAAAGCAAAACTGGGTTCCTTTTCACCATACTGCCTTCCAAAACCAATAAATAGGCCAAAAAATTTTGGCTGTGTTGATAAATACAAATACGGGCAAATGTTTCCCTTATCTGGGCAAAGATACACACCCGGCTAGGACCGTTTACACCAGTGAAAAAGAAGTTTTTGACCCCTTTTTTAAAAAAGGCGCAAAGTTTTCAACCGAAATTATTTTACTTCAGTAAAATTGTAAAAACTAAAAAGCAAAGGAAAAACCTCGGGGAAAACCAAGAAATAAAAAAGTCCAAAGAAATAAAATAAAAAAGATGTAGCAACACTAAAGAGTTTAGAATGAAACAATTTACTCCGTTTACAGTATATCAAGGAAGGTCAACAAAATGTTTTCATTTGATTCCGTCCATCCAGAAGTTGTTGTTGCTCTGATTTCCGCTAAAAAACTCCAGAACGGTAAATTTTATACTACAATGAAACAAAAGATGTGAGTAGAATTCGTGGATCAGAATGGCATCAAAATATACCACACGAAATGCACAAGAGATGGCCAGTTCAGAGGCATTTGAAAATGCTTAACTTTTCGGGTATAAATGCTATGGATAATATTCAAGGAGATACCCACCAAAAATGATCACGCAAGGGCATTTATTTTGCAAACGCTATGTGAAAGAGTTAGTGTCCCTTATGTCACAGAATCGGGAAAAGGTTCCCACGTCCCAATTTTAACATGCTCAGAAGTGAGTGGATTCAAACATAATTTTTCAAGATCAAGAAAAGAGGCAAGAAATATAGATCAGTCGCAAATGTAAGACTTTGTAGGTAAGTCTTATGAGTGGGCAATGAACTGCCATAACTCAAATGCAAGCCGAAATGCAAAACCCAAAATGTTTAGAAGGAGAATTCTGTGCCCTAATTTTCAATTTGTTTATTGCTCCTCCACCTACATTTTCCTCTGCTTTTTGTTCTTCAGTTTTGTGGTTTTATATGTGTTGCACTGAATAAACAAATATGTGTGAAAAACGTCTATTATATTGTATTGTTATTTTCTGTAGAAAAATAAGTAAAGAGAGAAATAAACAATCAAAAGCATTACTGTTGAGGAACCACAAAAATAATACATTACAAAAAATATAATTTATTAATAAATAACCACAAAGAAAACTCTAAAAATAAACAAAACAGCTAGGAGTCAAAATGACTCCTTTCATATTTGCTAGGCGGGGTCTACATCCAGTAGTCCTCTAGTGTTAACCCCACCCATGGGGTCACCAGTTTATTGAACTGGACATTAACTATATCTGACCTGTATCAGCAGTATGACCATTAAACTGTCTGACCCACAGCAACTAACAAAGTGCTGTGAAAAGGATCTTTGAACCACCATTTATGTTTAACTGGACATAACTTCCCTGCCAGGTCCCCCAGCATGAGCCCCAAAACCTGCATGACCCCCAGATTAAAAAGTGCCAGGAAAAAGGAGTCTTTGAACCACCATTTTAGTGAACTGACATTGACAGAATCTGTCCTGGACCGCAGTAAATGACCATTATACCTGTCCAGACCCACATATTAAAAAAGTGCTGGAAAAAGGATTCTTTTAACCACCATATTAGTTTGAACGTGACATTGACTATACATTCCTGGTAACCTATCATCTTGTTCGAAGTCTTTCCTGTACCTCCCTGTACAAATCAGAGGAATATTTGTCTCACTATATTTGGTGCATGCCATGTTTTTTAGTATTTAATTCTTAAAAACATCATTTTTAAAATAGGATTGGAAACCCACCACATCTATTTTTCTCCTTTTTTTAAATGTATTCAATGGTCGTCTCACTACATGTGATTGCTATCACCTGGTTAAAAATCGTCAAAAACAAGTCATTATGCATGATTTGTCCATATACAGAGTCTACCTATTCCAGTTATTTGACATCACCATCACCCTAGACCACTTTTTGACAAATGAGAAGAACAAATGTCTGAAGAAACCACATTTATTAGAATAGGACCTGTAGATAAGAGCTGCATATTCACACAAAATGCCCCCAAAAAATTCAAAACTATGACCCTTGACCACTTAATGACAATTGTAAGACAAAGTTCTGTTAGAAACAACATTTATTTTAGAACAGGACCTGTAGTATAGCTGCATGGTCAAAGCAGCCTGACCCAAAAAGTTATAAAAATTACTTCTCGGGTCACTGTTAAAATTGTGAAGGAGAAATGCCACTTAAAAGCCACATTTCGTTCCAAAGGACCATGATTATAGTTGTATCTCACAACACCATGACCCCCAAAAATTATAAAAATGACTTCTCAGCCACTGTTAAAAATTGTGAGGGGGGAAATGCCACTTAGAAACCACATTTCTGTTCCAAAGGACCATGATTATAGCTGTATCTCACAGCACCATGACCCCCAAACCATTGACAATGCGAAAAATTCTAAAGATGAAGGGCGACATGTATGAACGGGTATTTCGCCTTTGTTATGGTGTAACCTGCACCTCACCAGCCCGAATCCGCTGTCGGACGCAGGGATGCAGTGTTAGGCGCAGCGTTCGCCACGTTCAGCTGCGTCCCACATGAAGGGGTGGGCAATGGGCGCGGTGTAGGCGCGGTGTGGGCGTTCCGGGGCGGGACGCGGCACGCTCGTATACTCCGAGGCATGTACGATCGCGAGTCTGCAAAGTGAGGCGCATTGCAGTGCTCGGCAGCTCCGACAGGCAGACCTGGTTGATTCTGGTCTAAATGGTCTGGCGGAGGCGAAGTAAAGCGAGAACGGAACATGAGAGGAAGCATATAGAAGATCGCGACAGAAATCTCGGCTCTCAGCGCCGTGCAGCATGGAGTATCATTCCAAAAATATCGCTTTTATAAAGGCGTAAAACATTCTCAGAAAAAGAGCTCAAACCTCAAAAATAAAAAATAAATTTAAAAAATCACTTTCCAAAAAACTAGAACAGCGCAAAAATCGGGGAATTGGGGATCTTGGAAATTGCCGGGAAATACAGCAATTCAAATTCTGAAAGCTATTCTCATTGGTCGGCATAACCATTAAAACCTATGAACCATTAAAACCTATGGAAAACTATTGACCAATCAAAATCAAAGGCGGCACAGTTCAAAATACAGTAAAAATACAGAAAAGAGCTGATTGGTTAAGCTAGCTGGGGCTTGGCTATCTCGGCCAATCAGAATAGGAGCGACAGGGCCCCATTATAACCTATGGAGAAAAATCGACACATCAAATACAAAGGCGGGACAGTTCAACATACAGTAAAAATGCAAGAAAAGAGCTGTTTGGGTTGACTAGCGGGGGCTTGGCTATCCCAGCCAATCAGAGCGCGAGCTACTTTTCCCATTGTAGTCTATGGAGAGATCGGCGCAATGAAATCTCGGCTCTCAGCGCCATGCGGCATGGAGTATGAATAAAAAAATTGTTTTTATTAAGTGTAAAATATTATCTTGAAAAGAGCTGAAACCTTCTATAAACAAAATCAGTAATATCCCTAACAACCGTTTTTTCCCCGGGCCCGGCGCTAAAATCAGGAATTGTATATAGAGAATTGGGGGAAAAAATACAGTAATTCAAATTTCGTACGCTCTTCTCATTGGTCGGAATAAACCAGCCAATCAGAATAGGAGCGACAGTGGCCATTCTAACCTGTGGGGGAGTATTGCCCAAATTAAGAATAGGAGCGACGGGACCAATTCTAACCTATGGAGAAAATTAACCAATCAATAATCAAAGGCGGGACAGTTCAAAATACAGTAAAAAGGCAGAAAAGAGCTTATTGATTGAGCTAGCGGGGCTTGGCTATCCCGGCCAATAAAGAGCACCAGTTTGCTTTTCATGAGTTCTATGGGAAAGAAATGCATAGCGGCTCTGTTTTTGTTTGGGGCTGACTTAAAAGAGTTATTGGCCCAGTTTTTTTGGGACCAATGGAGAGCGAGCGACGCTTTTATGGTTTTCTAATGCAATCTGGAAAAAAAACTGTACATGGCCGAAATCAAATGATAAGACTACAGAAGTGTACTGATCTTTTATATAAAATGTCAATAATTTTGGGGTAACCGAAAAAAAAAATTAATTCATTAAAATCATGTTTATTTCTTTATTTTTGTTAGTCAAAGGGTCAATAGCAGGGTTTTAACAAAAATAAAAGAAAATAAACATGATTTTTTTTGAATTAATATTTTTTTTTTTCTTTACCCCCATATTATTGTTCAAATTTTATATACACATCGGTCCAACTTCTGTACTCTTATCATTTGATTCGGCCATGTACAGTTTTTTTTCCAGATTGCATTAGAAACCCATAAGAGCGTCGCTCGCTCTCCCATTGGTCCAAATAACCGGCCTCTTTTAAGTTAACCAATCACAAACAGAGCTCGCTCTGCATTTCTTTTCCCATAGAACTCTATTAGAAATTTGCTCGCCCCTCTGATTGGCCCGGATAGCCAAGCCCCCGCTAGCTCAACCAATCAGCTCTTTTCTGCATTTTTACTGTATTATAAACTGTCCCGCCTTTGATTTTGATTGGTCCATACTTCTCCATAGCTTATAATGGGTCACTGTCGCTCCTATTCTGATTGGCTGGTTTATGCCGACCAATGAGAAGAGCTTAAACAATTTGAATTACTGTATTTCCTGGCAATTCTCTATATCGCAATTCCTGATGTTGCGCCGGTCACGGCGACAAACGCGTTGTTAGGGATTTGATTGATATATGTTAATATAAGGTTTAGCTCTTTTTCAAAGAATATTTTACACTTAAAAAAAAAGGATTTTTTTTTATCATACTCCATGCCGCACGGAGCTGAGAGACGAGATTTCATTTTCCCCGATCTCTCCATAAACTATAATGGGACAAGTAGCTTTGCGCTTGAATCGGCCGAGATAGCCAAGCCCCGCTAGTTCAACCAAACAGCTCTTTTCTGCATTTTTACTGTATTTTGAAAATGTCCCGCCTTTGAATTTGATTGGTTCTAACTTCTCCATAGGTTATAATGGGCCTGCGCTCCTATTCTGATTGCAGGTTGCAAGCCCCCGCTAGCTCAGCCAATCAGCTCTTTCTGCATTTTTCTGTATTTTGAACTTCCCCCTTTGATTTTGATTGTCCAAACTTCCATAGGTTTTAATGGGTCACTGTCGCTCCTATCGATGTTGGGTTTTCCGCCAATGAGAATAGCTTGCTGAATTTGAATTATTGTATTTCCCGACAATTTCAAATATCCAAATTCCCGATAAAGCGCCGTTCTAGATTTTTGGAAAGTGATTTTATCTATGTATTTTTTTAGTAGGTTAAGTAAGTACCTATACCTCCATGTCCCCCCCCCCACTGTGCTCGCTTACCACCCGCATTTCGCACCAAGTACAGAAAGATAAAAATTTGAGAAGGTATGGAAGAGTTTTGGAAAGTCTCTTATTAAAAGACGGCCAAATCACAGCTATTCCCTTAAATCCCTCTAATTTCCTACAGCCAACTAGGATTAGAAACTGAAATGTTTCTTGCAAAATACCTGTGAAATGCAGTCTGTGGAAGAACCGTAAGACAAAATCAACAGTGTTCTTCCTTCCAGCCCAGGATTACAAAATGCCCAGTAGGACTGGGAAATTTGGGAAGTTTTCAACAAAATATCATACAAGTGCGCTATCTGCCCCCAAACTGAGATTCAACGGGATCAATAAAACTATTCAGAAGTTACACGGATGAGAAATTGTGTTTTTTGCAGCAATGACAAACGATAACAGTTGCTAGAAAATTTTTCTATCAGAATTGTCGTTACAACGTGGCTATTGATAAAACTAAGGCCGCACCAATGTGCAATAAGCTTTTTTAAAAACTATTCGGAAACAAACGGTGGTTTTTGCACCTATCACTACCCCTGCGGTGACTACAAATTGCTGTATTCAACTTTAAAAGGGGCAAGGTGGCTCTATGAAAAAAGCTGGACTGCGCCAAAGTGAAAAACACGTAATTAAATTGTGTACGGATAAAAAAAGGGCGTTTTTTGCCCTATCAATACCCCTGTGGTGACTACAAAATTGCTTTATTCAAATTTAGTGCAAGGTGGCTCTATAAACAAAGCTGGGACTGCGCCCAAAGTGAAAAAAAACGTAATTAATTGTGTACGGATAATAAAACGTGGTTTTTGCACTTCCAATACACCTGCGGTGGACTACAAAATGCTGTATTCAAATTTAAGTCAAGTTACCTATATCAACAAAGCTTGCTAAACTAAAAGTGAAAAAAAACACCTATCTGAAATGTATACAGATAATAAATAAATTTTTGGCACCTATCAATACACCTGTGGTGACTACAAAATTGCTGTATTCAAATTTAACTCAAGGTGGCTAAATCAACAAAGTGCCTGCGCCAAAGGAAAAAAACACGTATTGAAATGTATAGGATAATTAAAGATATTTTGGATCTAAAAATACACTCTGGGTGACTAAAAAAATTGCTGTATTAATTTAAGTGCAAGGTGGCTCTATCGAACAAAGCTGGACTGCGCCAAAGTGAAAACACGAAATTAAATTGTGTACGGATAATAAACGTGGTTTTTGCACCTATAAATACACCTGCGGTGACTACAAAATTGTTTGTATTCAAATTTAAGTGCAAGGTGGCTCTATGAACAAAGCTGGACTCGCCAAAGTGAAAAACACACGTAATTAAATTGTGTACAGATAATAAAACGTGATTTTTGCACTTTCAATACACCTGCAGTGACTACAAAAATTGCTGTATTCAAATTTAAGTGCAAGGTGGCCCTCTATGAACAAAACTGGGCCACTAAAGTAAAAAAAACATCTATTTGAAATGTATGGTAAATAAAGTTGAGTTTTGCAAAATAATAATACACCTGCCGTTACTAGAAAGATCTGTTCCTAATATGTACAGGCTGAAAACATAAAGTAATTTTTCAAAAAAAAAAATGGCCCAAAAAACGTTAACAAAACCCTTGAAAATGCGGGGTAAAAATAAGTCGGGGCCTGCACAATACCATTTTCCCTTTAAAAAGGGCCGTCTGCCACCTTTGTCTGTGTTCGCCCGCAACCCCCGGAACCCCCCCTCCTCCCCCCGCGGCTGTACAGTGCTAGATGCTCCTTTAAAATTCTCAGCCCAAGTAACTAAATACTGCAAATCTCTAATCTACCTAAGTTCTATTTTTCACAGCAAAAAGCATAGTTGTCTGTGTGAACAAATAGAACAGTTTCGCTGAGCTGTTTTGACAGAGACCGAGCACACGTCCTGCTCTATGATACACAGACACACACTGAGGCGAACAGGAAGGGCTGTTTGTGTAAAAGAGGTCATGTGATTTTTCCAGCCAATCCCCAACCATACACATCCCAGTCATGACTCGCACACCAGCTCACCTGCTCTATTCTGTAAGCTGATTTGCTGGCCGCCAAAATGACAGGAAGCGCTGAAATTGGCGCGATATTAATAGATTATGCACTGATTTTAACCTAAATTATCGCGTGATCGAAAAAATCCGATCAACATAAAAACCGTGCCGATTTCAACTTTGTTGATAATCATCGCTCAACACTACTCCGGGGCATGCCTAAGGCACACACTGATCCTCTTGGATTTAATGGCCTAGTGCATGTTGCCTATGCTTTCCCATGCCAATCAGTGGTCTCCTGTGGCTAATGAAAGAGACACCTACATCTTAGTACCTGATCCTTGTTGCCACCCTACTTTGTAGCCGAGTCGAGGGTTAGGGAACGTTTCGCAATCAAGCAAAGGAGGGCCCCATGGGTTGGGTTTTCCCATAAACCCCCCTCCTCTTAAAATAGCAGGCCCCTTCCCCGTGGTTTTTTGGGATAAAAAAAGAAACCCCTTGGGTTCCTCTGGGCAAGTTCCAACTTTTGGTTTTTGGGCCCCCCAAATTCCCCGCTACAAAATGAAACTTGTGTGGAAAAACTGTTTGCTTGAGATGGGGCCCAATTTTCCCGAAAATTGGGTTTTTGTTCCCTTCGCCGGATTTCTCGGGAAAAAAAAAAATTCGTTCCCCAATTAAATTTGGGGGGAACACTTAAAAAACAAACTATTTCCGGGTGCACAGAGCCTGCAGGGTGCTTGTATAAAAGTTGTGCCAAAGCCTTAAATATGAAAAGGGGTTGCTTTGGGCTTCATTCCCAATTTTTTGTTTTTTTTAGTTTTTGGGGACGCCTTGATGCGCCCCCGGTCTTGAATCGGGTTCCCCTATAAAAAATTTCCCCCGGGCAAATTAAGAGGGGAAAAACCCGATCAAAAAAAGAAGGGGGGAAAAAGTTGCCTGATAAATCAGGCCAGAGAAAGCTGGGGAAAAAAAACAAGCTGGAAAGCCAGGGGGCAACATTAGTGGGCAGAAAATGTGGAGGTGACCCGGGGGGGCAGCCCAAAGCAGCATAAGGTCGACAGTGGGACCAAAGACATTTCCCGGAGGTGGGAAAACAGGAATTTGGCCAAAAGGGGTGGCACAATGGACCCAGTGTGGAGGTCACGGGGAGCAGCCCGCATGAGGTCAGACAGTGGCACAATGACCAAAATGGGTGTAGGCAAAGGGGTCAGCCACAACAAAAAGCATGAGGGCAACCCCGTGGCACAAAGACAGAGTGTGTAGGTCACAGCAGCAAACCACAGCACCCGCATGATAAAGGGACAATTTGGCCCCAATGACACAGTGTTTTAGGGGAAAACAGCAGCAATGAGGGCAGACAGTGGACAATGACACAGTTGTAGGGTCACGGCAAACAGCCCCAGCAGCCCGCATAAGGGCAGACCGTGGAAAAAATGAACCCCAATTTTAGGTCACGGCAGCAGCCCACAGGGAGAATAAGGTTTAGACCGGGGGCACAATTTAAATTCTGGAGGTGGCCAAAAAAAAAAAAGGAGTAGGCCCCAGGAAAAGGGACAATGACCAGTTGGAGGTCCCCGGGGAGCCCTTGCAAAAAATTAAGGGGCCCAAAAGTGGGACAAAGACCAAAAGTGTTTTAAGGGTCTGGCAGCGGGCCCCAGCAACAGCATGAAAGGTTTTAGACGTGGCACAATGACAGATTTTGTAGGTCACGAGCGCCCCCAGCACAGATGAGGTCAGGGCCCGTGGCAAAAAATGACTTCTGGGGGGTAAAAAAAAAAAAAAAAAAAAGGGAAAAGGGCCCCAGAGTGGGGACCAAAGACCCGATTTTTGTAGGTCAAGGGCACGCCCACCGCAGCCAAACATGAAAGGGCCGACAAGGGGACAATGACAGAGTGTGTAGGTCACGGCACAGCCCCAGCAGCAGCTGAGGTCAGGGCAAATGGCACAATGACTTTTTGGAGGGGGAAAAAAATAGTTGTAGGCCACTAAGTGGGGACAATAACCCGGGGAAGGGGGAGGGGGGGGACGGCGGGGGAGCACCCGAGGTCGTGGGGGCACAATGACTTTTGGAGGTGGCCCCAAAAAAAGGAATAGGCCACAGAGGGGCCCCAATGGGGCGAGTGTGTAGGTCACGGAGCAGCCCAAAAAGCACCCGGGTCAGGCATGGGGACAATACATTTGGAGGTGGGAAAAAAAAAGGGGGTAGGCCACAGAGTAGGGCAATGACACAATTTTTGAAGGTTCCCGGGAGCACCACCCCAAGGGAGGGAAGGTTTAGACATGGCCAATTACAAGTTTGGTAAGGGCACGGGGAGCGCCACAGCCCGCCTTTAAGGGCAGAAAGTGGGCCCCATGACACGGTTTTGTAGGTCACGGGAGAACCACAAACAGCAAGCCAAAGAGGGGTCAGGACGTGGCACAATTTACACAGTGGGGTAGGTCCCCGGCACGAACAGCAGCAGCATGAGGTAGACAGTGGCACAATGAAACGTGTGTTGGTCCTGCAGCAAGGGCCCTAGCAGCCCCCGCAAGAGGTCAGACAGTGGGCACAATGAAAATTTTTGGAGGTGGGCAAAAAAAAAAGGAAGTAGGGTCCAGAAAGGGGGCAATTGGGCACAGTTTTGGAGGTCAAAAGGCAGGACCAAAAGCAGCAGCATGAGGGCAGCAGTGGCAAAAATGAAACAGTGTGTAAGGGGCACAGCAGCAGCCCAGCCGCATTTAGGTAGACAGTGGGGAACCCAAAAAAAAAAGTGGTTTAGGTCACAGCAGCCCGCCACAGCAAAAGCAATTTAGGGCAGACGTGGGCACAATGAAAATTTTGAAGGTGGCAAAAAAAAGGAAAAAGGCCAAAAGAGTGGCACAATGAAAAGGGGTGTGTTTGGTCACGGGGCAGCCCCAGCAGCAAACATTTAGGTCAGGAAATGGCACCCAATTTAAATAAGGAGGTGGCAAAAAAAGGGGGTTGGCCACAGAGTGGGACAATGACACAGGTGTGGGGGTCCCCGGGCCCGCAGCCCCCAGCTCAGCATGAGGTCAGAAAGGGGCCAAAAAATTTACACATGTGTAGGTCCCCCGCAGGGAGCCACGCAAAAAGATGAGGTCAGACCGTGGCACAATGACACAAATGTGTGGTCAAAGGGCCGCAAGGGCCCCAGCCGCAGCATGAGGGTAACAGTGGAAAAATAAAAAAGTGTGTAGGTCACGGGGGAGCAGCCACAGCAGCACCTGGGTTAGCAGTGGGCCCCAAAGGAAAAGAGTTTTGTTGGTCCAGCAAACAGCCCAGCAAAAAGCATGAGGGCAGACAGTGGCACAAAGACACGTGTGTTTGGTCACACAAACAGCCACAGCAGCAAGCATGAGGTCCCCAAAAGTGGCACAATGCACAGTGGGGTAGGTCCGGGCAGCAGCCACAGCACGCATGAAGGGGCAGACAGTGGGGAAAAATGAACCCCAGTGTTTTAGGTCAACCCGGGGGGCCCGGGAAAAAACAGCAGCCCTGAGGGCAGACCCGTGGAAAAATGGAAAAGGGGTGTAGGCACTGCAGCAGCCATAGCAGCAGCATGGGGGTCAGACGCACCTTTTAAATTCTGGGGGTGGAAAAAAAAAAAAGGAGTAGGCCCCCAGAAAAGGGAAATGGGCACAGGGGGGAGGTCCGGCGGAGCCAAAAAGCAACACCCTGAGGCGGGCAGTGGCCCCAATGAAAACCCGGGTGTAGGTCACAGCAACCCGCCACAGCAGGGATGAGGTCAGAAACCCGGGCAAAAAATGAAAAAGTGTGTAGGTTTACAGCAGCACCACAGCAACGCCTTTAGGTCCCGACAGTGGCACAATGGGCCCTTCTGAAGGTGGGAAAAAAACAAAAAAATAGGCCACCCGAGTGGCACAATGACAGAAAGGGGTTAGGGTCACGGCAGCAGCCAAAAAGCAGCCATGAGGTCAGGCCCGGAGTGGCACCCCAAAGGGCAAACTGGAGGGGGCAAAAAAAAGGGAGTAGCCACAAGGTGGGCAAAACACGTGGGGGAGGTACGGCAAACAGCCACAGCAGCAGCAATTGGGGGGTCAGACAGTGGCCCCAATTTACACAGTGTGTTTGGTCACGGGCAAAACCACAGCAACACATGAGGTCAGACAGGGCACAAAAAAGGGCCAGTGTGTAGGACACCGGCCGGGAGCCAAAAACAAACAGCATGAGGTCCCCAAAAAGTGGCCCCAAAAGACCCCAGTGTGTAGGTTTTACGGCAGCGGCCCAGAACAGCATGAGGGTTTGGGCAGTGGCAACAATGAAGAGTGTGTAGGTCACAAACCCGCAGCCCCAAAACAACCGCAAGAGGTTTAGGCGTTCTCCCCTTTTCACCCGTGTGAGGGGCACGGGCCCCAGCCACAGCAGCCCCGGGATGGGGGGTCAGACAGTGGCCCCAAGAAAAGTGTTTTAGGCACGGCAGCAAACCAACAGCAGCAGCATGAGGGCGACAGTTGGGACAATTTACAAGTGTGTAGGTCACAGCCCGCAGACCACAGCAGCAAACATTTAAGGGTTTAGACAGTTGGGAAAAATGAAAACCCGTGTGTAGGTCACCGGCCAAGAAACAGGGATGAGGGAAAACAGTGGCCCCAATGACATTTGGGGGGTGGCAAAACAGTAGTTTGGGCCCCTGAGTGGGCACAATTTACAGGAGTGGAGGGGGTTTTACCCGGGGCAAACAGCTTTAGGTCAGGGCCCCGTGGAAAAAATGACTTTTTGGGGTGGGGGAAAAAAACCAGGAAAAAAGGCCCCATATTTGGGACAGTGACAGAGTGTTAGGTCCACGGGCAAACAGCCAACCAGCCCATGAGGCAGAAAGTGGCAAAAAATGGGCATTTTTGGGGGGGGCAAAAAAAGGGAAATAGGGCCCCCAGAGGGCACAATAACACAGTGTGGTAGGGCCAACCCGGGAGCAGCCCAGCAGCAGCCGGAGGGCAGACAGGGAAAAATTTAAAGAGTGGGGGGGGGTGGCAATAACCAATTCCCCCGGTTTAAAGATGGGTTGGTGGCAGATGGGGAAAAATGGCAGCAGGAAAGTGTGGCCTCGCGGGGGCGGCATCAGAATGGGGGTGAGGGGAGGTTTTTTTTGAACCCAGACTTTAATTTTTTATTTCCCGTTTTGGGGGAGGGTCAAAAGCCCGATTTTAGTCTGGGCGCCTTAAAGGGATTTTGGGGTTTGAAAATCCTTTGGGCCGGGTTTCCAAAGCCCCCGTTTTTTCTTGACAAAGGGGTAAAAAATAAAAAGCCTAGACCAGTTTGCCTCCTGTTTGTAAGCAAAATACGATTTTTCATAAATGACCTTGAAAAAAACCCCCTCAATAAGTTTTTGGCATGTTCAAAACCCTGACACCCCAAATATTTGGGAAAAAAATTAATTAAAAGAACCACAGTTTATCTTAAAAAAAGGGCCGAAAATACGGTTTTGCTCTATAACATCTTTACAAAGAAGGGAGGGCAAATCTTTTAAAATTGCGGTTAACCCCCACTGGCACATACCCCTGCCCTTTGGTTTTTCATTTTTTGAACTCCTTAAACAAGGGCCCCAAATTTATCAACCTGCCCCAAGGTACAAAATTTCCCCTAAGAGGTTTTTTTACCTGCAATACTAAAAACATTTAAATTTTCTTACTTAAATGCACCTGTGGGGGGGTTTGGGCCAAACCATGCGGAGTATAAGGGGCGAAAAAGTCAAGGAACATTTGGTCTAAACATCGAAAATTATTCAGGGGAAAACACAAAA